>MEHQ01002366.1:0-127746 GCA_008828725.1 Saccharina japonica
GTTTACGGTGGAACAAGGCTCGGGTGTCATGAGTGGCGTCATTACAATAGCAAACAACTGAATGCTCTCAATATACTTTTCACGTGTATACACGCGTTACAACCAACAACAAGCTACGAGACTAAGTATTTACACTTGGTCTACACTTCTGCATGGATTCGTGAACCTATATACCACGTGCTGTGTTAGCTCCAGGAAAGTACCGCGGCCACGTATTATTGTGCATGCATGCAGTACAACTTGCTGTATGTGCTGCTGTGCGTATATATATAGAAGAGCTCCTTCCCGGTGGCAAAATATTGTGTCCGTCGCGAATCGAAGAAAAAAGAAGAGAGCAATGTCCTGACAATTTGTTACTCCCTGTGCTCGCGATCATACGCGATGTGCTGTTTCGTAGGCTACTTTGTACAGCAGTAGTGGTCCCGGGACAAACGAAGTATCTGTTGTTGGAAACACCAACCGTAAAGATATTGCAAGAACATACGAGTACGTAGCACTTTTGAGCAGCAGTGTGCTCACTGCACAGGCCGCTACCACGGCCGTACACGGCATACCGGTAGCAGTGAAAATGTTCAACACTCGTAGTCGGCACCGATCGTCACATGGAACCGCAGAGTGGACGTATCATCGCATCACAAAGACGTATCTGTTGTCTTTTTGATCATTTTTCACGTACAGCACGGGGTTTCCACAATTTTTCGCGTTAAGTAAAAGCTGGCCCGGTACATGGATAGTTATAGCGCGCAGAGGGGTTACTCTGCACGCGGGTCCCAGTGACACTTCGCCACCATCGTATCGATATAATCGTTTGACGCGCTTACAGCAGTACGAGTACGCACTATTGTGTAGCACGAGTACTGCTGCACTGAATAATATATTATTACGTATCCGTACTTTTCCATGATCGACGGCCACAGCGATGATGCTGCATTGACGTACTGCACTACTACTGTGTGTCGTCTGTGTGTCAGTGGGTCTACCCCCTTCATCCTGCTGCAAAATGATTTGTATTCGAAGATCTAGAACTACTGTTGTTGTGCCTGTCTGCACTGCTGTACTGAATCCATTTGATGCTGCTTACTTACTACGCGTATAATACGTCTGACGACGCACTCCGCTACTTGGCGCTTCTATCGCATCGATAGAATCCATAGTACTCGTAGTAGTAGAGAGAGGCAACAATCCTTTTGACTCGCACACGGGGTTTGTCGGCTGGGCGGGGAGCGGGTCGGGGCGCTGCCCGCGACCCGCTCCCCGCCGCAAAGTCTGTGATGTGTGGCGACAAGAATACTCTTCTTTTTGCACCGACAAGAATACTCTTCTTCTTGCACTTGACGGGCTGTACGAATAATACGTATACGTACTGCATTCAATTCGCCATCAATCGCATCAATCGTAAATATTCCATTCCGTGTGTGTCCGTACGAGTACGAGTACAGTAGTACCGGCCCGCTCTTAAGAAACCAGAAATTGGGCTTGGGCTTACTTTCTTATTTTAGAAAGGGGTGTGTCCCGCACTAACTTCAGTATAACAGCTGTGCCGACTTTCTTATTTCCCCCGAACTGTTTAGGCTGAGTTTGTTGTAGGGCACTTTCTCGTGGGAGGGCCGGTAGTCTACAGCATGTCAAGATGTCAAGATGTCAAGTAGATATGTCAAGTATGTATTCAACTAAATAAAAAAAACAACAGCTGTGAGCTCGAGGATTTCGTCGAAGCGCATGTGATGTCGAGCGGCGTAACTTGTTGTGTCGTTTCATGTGGCGTTACATTTCGCACGAACATCATGGATCATGGACCATGGACCATGGATCATGGATCATGAAATCGTGGATCGACTCGGGCTCTCTCCCAAGGCATGGGCCCTATGGGCCATACTCGTAGAAATCATGACGATTGATTGTGTGTTTCGGATCACACACAACAACCTTTTCGTCAAATTGAGTCTCTAGCTTTTGATTGAGTCTCACGTATAATTCGAATACGTCAAATGCACACCCCGCACGAATACGGATGGTTTTGACGAATATTCGTGAAAACTATCCGTCGAATAGGTAGCATTCGTCCACGGACGAATATTCGCCCCACGTTTTGGGAGAGACTATTCGTCCAAGGACGAATATTCGCCCCACGTTTTGGGAGAGACTATTCGTCCAAGGACGAATATACGAATATTCGCCCCACGTTTTGGGAGAGACTATTCGTCCAAGGACGAATATTCGCCCCACGTTTAGGGAGAGACTATTCGTCCACAGACGAATATTCGCCCCACGTTTTCAAGATACCATTCGTCCACAGACGAATATTCGCCCCACGTTTTCGAGATACTATTCGTCCACAGACGAATATTCGCCCCACGTTTTCGAGATACTATTCGTCCACGGACGAATATTCGCCCCACGTTTTCGAGATACTATTCGTCCACGGACGAATATTCGCCCCACGTTTTCGAGATACTATTCGTCCATGGACGAATATTCGCCCCATGTTTTTGAGAGGGTATTCGTCAAGCGCCAACGAATAGTTCGCCTACGTCAGACGAATACTTTCCGCACGAATGCTGAAATACCTGTGTGGTGAGCACAAAGCAGAAAAAAAAGGAAAAAAAAGGAAAGCTGCGGGGCTCGAACTCACGTCCTCCACTCAATTCAGAAGTTGCACACATCATTTTTCATACAACCCTGCCCCCAAATATAAGGGCGTTTTTTCTTTTATTTTGAACTCAAACGGTCATTATATTTAGGGACATAGTGGTACCCGGTGGATTTTTATAATTTTCTTGAAACTAAAATTTGTTACTCTTGCTCTTTCTACAGCAGGATATTCCTGTTACTTGTGGTGCCGGTTATCTACTTATTACAGCAGTAGTAGTGCTTACAGTAGTTGGGTCAAAACATTATTAGAGCCAAAACGGGCATCATGATGTTGTTGTGCTGCTGTCAGCTACAACTATAACTAGATTGGAAAAAAAATAAAGTTCCCAATGTAAATGTATGTAGTAAACGAACAGCAACCAGCACATCACATCGATACTTATCATACATCATGATGCAAGCGTCTACAGGGAGTACCAGGTATTCGTTACTCGTTCAACAATTCGTGCCAGGTACGTAATATACGCAAAAAGTATTTATTTGCCCCACGTTTTTGAGAGGGTATTCGTTCGCTCCTCGGACGAATACCCGCGAAAACCATCCGTCGAATAGGTAGCATTCGCCCACGAACGAATATTCGCCCCACGTTTTCGAGATACTATCCGTCCACGGACGAATATTCGCCTCACGTTTTCGAGACACTATTCGTCCACGGACGAATATTCGTCCCATGTTTTCGAGATACTATTCGTCCACAGACGAATATTCGCCCCACGTTTTGGGGGACTATTCGTCCACGGACGAATATTCGCCCCACGTTTTGGGGGAGACTATTCGTCCACGGACGAATATTCGGACGAATATTCGCCCCACGTTTTGGGGGAGACTATTCGTCCACGGACGAATATTCGCCCCACGTTTTGGGGGAGATTATTCGTCCACGGGCGAATATTCGCCCCACGTTTTGGGAGAGACTATTCGTCCACAGACGAATATTCGCCCCATAAACCGAACTTGACGCCAACGAATACGAATACCTATTCGTATTCGTATTCGTGCGGGGTACCAAGGGGAGCACAGCGAGTCGGGGAATATGAGTTTTGTACGTACGGAAGAATTGGCCAACCGTATGTTGAATGTAGGTCCTGAAGTGGTCCATACGTGCATTGGACGAAATGTGACCACGTACACCATAAGGGCCCGTACAAACGAGGAACACAAAACCTAAAAACAAAACCTTAAAAACAAGCCCTAAAAACGAACAGACTTTAGGTTTTTAGTGTAAAATCGAAGATGGTGTACAAACTACAAACAAACGCAGGATTAGTGTTGTTAACCAACCAAAATAATCAACATTTTAGTTGATTAAATTATGTGATTATTCATAACCAAAAACTAATCACCGAGGCCGTGATTATTTGATTATTTTCAAAATAATCATGATTAATCAACCAACCCGTTTTTGGTGATTAATCATGATTATTTTCGTTAGTGTACGTGTTTCCCTACGGAAACATACCCATTCCCGCGTGCAGTGTGCTGTACTCGTACTACTGCGAAACTTCCGCGGCACTGCTGTGAGGTTCCACCAGTATGGTGCCAACTTTTGAAAAATAATCATGATTAATCAACCACCCATATTTGGTGATTATCTGTGATTATTTCCGTGACTGACTCTTCGCAACGGAAAACAGACCTACTACCGCGTGCAATGTGCTCTACCCGTACTGTGAGACTGCCGCGGCCTGTTGTGTGCTGGTGTGCGGAGCTGTGCTGGTCTTCGGAGTAGCGACGCCAATTTCCTCGCATGAAAACGCCTTCCATTTCGCTACAAATAATCAATAATCGCGATTATTCACCCAAACATGATTAATCAACAGCTACATAATCAAATAATCGCAGTTAATCAACCACGGAAATGTCAAAATAATCAACAATTTAATCAAGCCCTTTTTTTTGTTGGTTATAATAACCACACTACGCAGGATACGCGTGAAAAATAAAAGCGAAAAACAAAAGCGAAAACGAGTCAACGGTCAAGGTGGAAAACCAGCAGTAATGCACCACCCAGCTGCGGTAGAGGCGACGCCCAGCCCTGAAAAAAGAGGAGAGTGTGCCCACATGCTAGCCGACCATACTCTGCTGCTGCAATGGCACCCGTAGCCTGGAGCGCGAGATCTGCGCTGGATAAAGTAAGGGTGCTGTATCAAAAAGTTTCACCGCTTTGCTACAAGAGATGATTTTTGAATGTACAGCAGCACGCAATTCGACTTGGACCGCCCCATGAGCCACGGTTTTGGCTACGGCGTTGACCACTGCATTGCCTGGCACCAGCCGCATGTCGTTCGCGCCTTGTCTGCTCTCTGTCTTCTGGCTGTCCAGTGTACGGGGCGTTCGTAGCTGCGGTTGTCGCCATGATCTCCGTTCTCGCTGGGCTGTTCGTTCTTCGTGTTTTGGTTTTAGGGTCATTTTAATCGATTTTCGATTAAAGTCTATACTCGTAAGTCGTTCACGTGTTTTGTTCCCTTTCGGGAACATCAAAAGTTACGCCGCGGATAGGCGCGCTGTCACTGCGGTTTTGCCGTACGAGTACTGCTGCTGCTCTTTGTGGGTAGTCGGTAGTTGTGGGGCATTGGTTCGGGAAATTTACAGGTGTCTACCGGCCCTTAGGAGGCACACATACTCGGTGATGGGCAATGTTGTATCTGCGACGAGTAAGAGGAACGGCGAGCGGGGCGATGAAGACACTTGGCAAACTCAACACCAGATCCTCTCGGCCAAGTTAGACTTTTTCCGGTATGTACACGAAGATCGTCTCGCCATCTGAGTGATAAGAGATGCATTGCAATCGGCAATGCCACCCCGAGAGCCATACAGAATGCGTACCAGGTACCAGGTACGGCGTACCATATGTCATCCGCCATTTGGAAGTTGTAATTGGTCCTACATTGTACACCTGTGTTTCCCTGTTGCTACAACTCCGACAGGAATTGGCGAATAGAGGACGTGGAAAATGTCCTCGGTCGCTTGCGGGCGATGGGCCGCCTTCGACCCGGCGAGACGCACGAGTCGGTGCCTGGTGAAGCTAAGTCGGTGAGGCGTCTGCAGCAAACAGAACACCAGTACCGTACACCATCAAAACACGCACATATGTGACGCCAGTATGATAATATGTACCAGGTACGAAGTATCTTATGTATATGACTACTACTGTATTAATATTAATAGTAGTGGTACTCCGAACCATGCCAGGGCGGGGCCGTATAACAGCGGACAGAAACAAAAAAAATACCTGGTACAAAATAAGAACTGGGTCACGATCTACGTAGTCCACCACGTGTCAACCGACCCACCGACCCACCCACAATCTACAACAACAGCAGAGTGAAATCAGTATACAGCAGCACCAGTACGTACAACATTAGTAGTAGTCCTTATATAACCATCTACAGCAGCAATAAASGCAACAACAGCAGTCCTGAAAGTAGCAGCACGTACGAGCTCGTACGTACGTGCAGCGGGCACAAACAAACGCCGGCATGGGTGCCAGCCCTTGTACGTGTACAGAAGTGGCCTTTTTTGTTTTTTTTTTGGCGATTTTTTTACGTCTGGGCGTTTTTATCTTGAAATTATGTGTAAAAGCCGCTAAGCTCGCAAAGTTACGGGCCGATTTCGATTCTGACCAGAAGTTCTCGGAGATCCAAATTTTCACTACATCTGGGGGACTCTTTGAAAAACAACAATACTTGACTTTTATAGATACTTGTTATGAGGATTTGTTTATTCTTGAAATTAGTGTGGATTTAGGACCCGGGCCGCAAAGCCTCCGAATGACGCTGGGAACCCCTCCCCTCCGCGGTCCGCCCCGTTCGCAGGGGACGGGCGAGCCGTCCCCGGGAGGCCGCCTTCCCCGATCCCTCTGCATCTTGTGCGGTTGTGTGTGTGTGTGTTCTTCACATTAAACCTTCCTTTCTACCCGTCGACATCCAGACACCCAGTGTCCGTGCCGATTCATCATCCTAAAAAGGTACCAGTTCATGTGGTCACAAAACTACGACACAGAGATACTACGCTCAGTGCAGTAAGCAGAGCAGACAATGCAATGCCATATACTGACAGGCAAGACCTACCCTGCTAGCAATCCAGGTGCATGCAAGAGAAAAAAAGAGAAAAGAAAGAAAAAAGCGAAAAGGAAAAATAATAGAAAGTAAACATACTGAAGCAAATCAACAATCAAGCAACCAAACAAAAGCACGACAAAATGAAAAGAAAAAAATAAATAAATGTCGTGCTTCTCCCAGATGAGATGCGACATCTAGTTAAAAGAAACCAAATGAAATGAAACGAAACGAAATGAAATGAAATGAACCGAAAAAAAAACAGTGCCAACAAAGCAAGACTAAGAACGACAGGAAAAGACAGGCAGCCCAGAGCATCACCAAACGACCTTCCAGCCAGCCTGAGGCAGGTTTGTGCCCGTAGTACAGGCAGGTTCTACCAGCTAGTCGGTCTGGTACTGGTACCTACTCTGTTTGCATCGTCTCTTCCTGCTTTCGTCCGCCGCGGTTTCCCTACGAACCCCCCCACCCTCTGTCTCCATTCCCTTGGGCGCCACCCATACAACGGATAATCGTGGCACTTCCTACTCAGTTCCGTTTCGTCCTCGTGCCTCAGACGAGAGTCCAGGAAAGAGAAGAGGAAGTAACAAAAAACAAAATGTATACGTACGTAGCTAAGCAGCCAAAGAAAGTCCTAGGAAAATACGGGGGGGCGGAGAGACAAAGGCAAAAGCGATCACGGCAAAAATAAAAAATAAAACAAAATAAATGGATTGATGCGAGGGATTGTAGCATCGCTGTCGTGCCCGCTACAACAGGCGTTACACCAAGCAAAAACATAAAAGAATAAAAAATAAAAAAATAAAAAGATCACCAGAAATAACCAAGGGAAACAATACCCAGTTCGCCATCCACCCAGCCAGGTAGTACTTCTTCCTCATCACAGTGATAAGGACGAGAGTAACAACGAAACTAAAGAAGACGATAACGAAACGAAAAAAAAAAACAAAAACAAACAAACAAACAAACAAAAAACACAACAGAGCCGCGTTCGAAGCAGCTACAGAGGAGGTGCGCGGCACGGGTAGTCTAGGCGGGACTTACTAGTCAGCCTGGTACCTTGCTACCCTGTCGGCTGTCTCCCTCCTGCTTTCATCAACCGCGGTTTCTGTACGACTGTTGCCCCCTCCCTTCCCATTCCCTTGTGCACCCCCCGCGACGGATGCGTGGCGCTGTCTACTCAGTTCCGCCTCGACCTTGTGCCACCGGATCATGAACTGTTCAGCCGCTTCGAGGACCCCCTGTAGCCACTTGCCCACTTTAGTTGCTGCAACGGTCCACTCTGCGGTCTCTACTCCAAACACCAACGGGACCTGTGCCGTGGACCCCTTGGTAGGCTTGAAACACCTTGAGGTCTTCAGCAATGGCATTTCTGCCAGGACTTTGGTTGTCCGCCCGGTCTGCGTCCCTCCCCACCCGTCATGGTCCCGAACATACATCCGACTGGGTAGTCGCCCCTTGGGTTGCCGTGCCACGGCTCCCGCAAAGAACAGCCGTCGTTTACGGATCGTCGTTTCGATGCTCTCGCATCGTGTCTGCTTGAGAGCCTTTGCGTACGAGAGGGTCCTATAGTCGCCACGCTGCCGACGCTGGAAGCCAATGACACGCAGGAGGATTTGGTGGTGTACCGTATCGGAGCCTGGCGAAGTGTTGTGCACTGAGGGTCCACGTCACACATCCGTATAGCAGGGTCTCAATCACCTCGGCCTTCAACATGCGGACTTTCAAACTGAGTCGAGCCGTCTTCATGTCGTACAACTCTGGTCCGAACCGTTTGAAGCACGCCCACATGAGACGGATCCGTCGTTCGATTTCGAGTGAGAGGTCAGCGTCTTCGTGGATAATGCCGCCGAGGTACAAGAACTGGCTCGTTTGTCTATACCTCTGACCAGCTGCTTCGATAACGAGCGGCGGAGGAGGGGGTGTGTGGTCCCGTGTTCGTAAGATCATCGTTTCGGTTTTCTTTTCTGAAACCGTGAGGCCTGCTGCTTCGAAGACAGTCACGATGACTGTCATCATTTTAGCGAGACCCTCCGCAGACTTTGAGACAATTCCTGCATCATCGGCGTACAGCATACCCCATACAGCCCTTCGCACGCATGCCAATGGTACCTCTTTTCCAACGACTACATCCTCCTTGAGGTGAACCAAATCCCTCATTATGTCTTCGTCTTCGCTGAAGCGTACGAGAACAACGTGTATCACAGCAGCGAAAAACACGTTGAACAGCAGTGGCGACAGCACGCAGCCTTGTCGTAGCCCCTGCGTGACATTAAACCAATCAGAGTGCTCACCATCATCTGTGCGTACGCAAGCGCGCATGCCGTCGTGGAACTGGCGGATGATTGTAAGCATCTTGGTTGGTATGCCAACGCGCGTAAGAACCTGCCACAGCAGCTCTCGGTCGACAGAGTCGTAGGCTTTCTGCAAATCGATGAAGCACATGTACAAAGGGYTTTTCCTGTCTCGCCGAGTTCTTGTAATCGTCGTACTACGAACAGCATGTCGACTGTTGATCGTGTAGGACGAAAACCGCACTGTTCCTCAGGGAGGATGCCTCGGTCCTCGCAGTAGTTGCTGAGACGGGATGCGACGATTTTTCAGCAACACTTCTTCCTGCATGGGCAACAAGCGAAATCCCTCTGTAGTTGTTGCAGTCAGTTCGGTCCTTCTTTTTGTAAAGTACCTTGATTGATCGCGTCTTTCCACTGCTGGGGGACTTCACCCGTTATCCAAACATTGACAAGGATGTGGTGGAAGCATTGGATGAAATCGGGGTGATCGATTTTCAGTAGCTCGGCGGGCAGGTCGTCTGGTCCTACCCTTTCCAATTCGGCATTGCCTTAACGGCTCCCATCATCTCGTCACAGATGGCTCATCGCCAAGTGATCGTTCAAGCGGTCGTGGTGGCAATGGACCGATGATAGTGGGATCAAGTTTCAGTCGATTTCGTGTTCAACGAGTTTGTGGAAGGCTCTCATCCACCGTTCACGAATTAGCACTTTATCCCGTAGCAGCGTGCCATCCTCGTCCCTAATGAACTGCTCGCTTCGCGCTTTCTTGCCCTCCAACCCTACAGTACCCTTCAGGTGCTTGTAAAAGCCTCTCTGGTCATGGTCGTTATCAGCTAGGAGTCTCTCGGTTTCGGCTAGGTACTCTTCGAAATACGCATGTACCCCTACAGCGACCACCTCCCGAAGATTCGCACACGCGGTCCTCAGAGTCTTCCACGCGGTACTATCTCGGGAGTGGGTGCGTAGGTGCTGTCGCGCCTCTTCCCTCGCGGACCATGCTATTTTGAAGGCAGCCGAGGCTTCGGCCGTCTCACACCATCGACGCTTACGTGGTTGGTGCGATGTGGGTGGTACCTCGGCTTCTACCGCATCGATGACGGTTGAGGTGAACATAGTAACCATACCAGCAATGTTGTGTGGTTGGAAAGGTTGGTTGAGAGTGGAAACGACTCTCGCGACTACTCGCTCACGACATTTTCCGTCGGACATAAACACCTTGCGGTCAAGTTCGGCACCGGGGCCCGTTCTCTCGCCGGGGTCACCGAGGGCCGACGCGTGGGGCGGCCGGGTGCGAGTGCGGCGCCGATCGGTGTATGGTGGCGCGCGGTTGAGCCGGTCTCCCGCGGGGCATACCGAAACCGGCATAGTCCTGAAGATCCCAAACGACATCATCACCACCATCATCACTACCGAAGCGTATTATAATGAGGCGCGCGAAGCGCGAAGCGCGAGCCTTTTTTTCTTGGTTTTCCAAGGAAAAAAAGCCTCTTCATAGAGGCTTGCGTTCTCCATAGAACCCCATCTAGCGTTGTGTTTGGAGGCTTCCTCTGTGTGTTTGTTTGCGACAGTCAACATCGACGTTTGTACACCGCATTCAACGTACACGGCACCAACGCCAGTCCCATCGGACTCTGTGCACGCACACTTTTTAACGAAGTCTTCTCGTGCTGGTATCGCTTCAACTCATTCAGAGTTGGTCGAGCTAGGTGCGGCAACGTGTGTGTTTTACAGGCACACATGCCTTTTTTTAATTTCGGGACGTATAACATCATAACGGTTTTTTTATAAAATTTTAAAAGTACGTCACAGCGATGATTTTTTTTTGTTTGTTTTCGGAGTTCTATGTAGGTGGTATTGTAAGGCCCACTCTCCTACTGATGAGGGGGGGGAGAAGCTCTGTTGTAATGTCGTACAGCAGTAGTTGTGGTGGCACCTGTTACGATAATAGGTGCGGCAACGTGTGTTTTCAAACAAGGCTGTGGGCCATGTTTTTTTACAGGCACATAAATCGGAACGTAAATCATCACAAAGGTTGTTGTTTCTGGAATTCTACCGAACACAACCCAGCTTTCTTCAAATTATGCCGAATATCACGATCACCGTGTTGGGGAACCAGGAGACACGTGTATACAACAGTTTGACTACGAGTACAGAGGGTTCAAGGGCTAGACCGACAAGCCGAGCGTACAGTGACGCTGGCCCTGGCCTCATGTGTCCTACTGCTGCTGCTGTTGATGCCGTCCCGTTGCTGTTGTTGCTGCGGCCGCCACAGGTGCTGCTGCTGTATGCTGCATGCTGTTGATTTTTTTTTGTTTCAAGAAATAACCCAAACGGCACGTATACGTAGATGTTCGTTCGTGTTTTGGCTCAGCACTCAGCACAGTATCCCCCCAGCGTGATGCATCGCAGATTTGACTACTGCAGGTACCCGAGGTCGCGCCTCATTACCACCAATTACTAGTAGTGAGGCGCGCGAAGCGCGAAGCGCGAGCCTTGTTTTCTTGGTTTTCAAATAAAAAAAAGCCTCTTAATAGCGGCTTGCGTTCTCCGTAGAAACCCATCTAGTGTTGTGTTTGCAGACTTTCTCTGTCTGCTTGTGTGTGTTACCATCAACATCGACGTTTTCAACGTACACGGCACCAACGCCAGTCCCGTTGGACTCTGAGCACGCACACATTTTAACGAAGTCTTTTCGTGCTGGTATCGCTGCAACTCGTCCAGAGTTGGTCGAGCTAGGTGCGGCAATGTGTGTGTTTTACAGGTACATGCCTTTGTTTGAATTTCGGGACGTAAAACATCATAACGTTTTGTTTATAAAAAATTAAAAATACGTCACAGCGCCAGCGATGAGTTTTGTGGGTTCTTTTTCGGAGGTCTATGATGTAGGAGGTATTGTAAGGCCCACTCTCTTACTGATGAGGGGAAGGACAAGCTCTGCTGTAATGTCGTACAGCAGTAGTTGTGGTGGCACCTGCTACGATAATATAATAGGTGCGGCAACGTGTGTGTTTTCAAAGCAAGGCTGCTGTGGGCCATGTTTTTTTACAGGCACATAAATCGGAACGTAAATCATCACAAAGTTTTTTTTGTTTCTCTAGTTCTACCGAACACAACCCAGCTTTCTTCAAATTAGGCCGAATATCACTACCCGGTATCATCATGTTGGGGAACCAGGAGACACGTGTACACAACAGTTTGACTACGAGTACAGAGGGTTCAAGGGCTTGACCGACAAGCCGAGCGTACAGTCACGCTGGCCCTGGCCTCATGTGTCCTGCTGCTGCTGCTGTTGCTGCCGTTCCGTTGCTGTTGTTGCTACGGCCGACACACAGCTGCTGCTGCTGCTGCTGTATGCTGTAGATTTTTTTTGTTTCAAGAAATAACCCAAACGGCACGTATACGTAGATGTTCGTTCGTGTTTTGGCTCAACGCTCAGCACAGCAATATCCCCCCAGCGTGATGCATCGCAGATTTGACTACTGCAGGTACCCGAGGTCGCGCCTCATTACCACCAATTACTAGTATAATATGGATACTGCTTTCATACATAGAGACACCAGGTATGTACGTACAGCAGTACGGGGTACAAGGCGCTTCGCGTAGCGGGCGGTTCCGCCCGCTACGCTCGCTCATCAAGGACACAAAATATAATGTGAAAGAAAGTCACAGGTGGCACAAACAGGCGACTTGCAAATGCCAAGAGCTCCATGCTCCAGAACAACAACGCTGTCTCGTATGTTCGAAAGAGAAAATACAGCAACACGGCTCACAGCACGGCGCCGCGCTGCCTGCTGGGTGTGATTTGTGCCTTTTTCGTGATTACCTGGTATGTGTGGTATTACAACAGCAGTACTCTGTACTTGGTACTCTGTACAAGGTTCCCCTTCGGGATGTTGGTCACTTGAAATCTCGAGGATGTCACAAGGTGAAAGTAGATCGCACATGCTTCATAGTTTAATTTTTGGAGCAAACCTGTGGCATAGACTGTCAACGTAGTAGCGACGACCATTCCTAACGAAGCAACTGTCACGAGATGATATCGTATCTGAGGTACCAGTAGTGGGCTCCCGGTTTCAGTTTGGTGTCCAGGCTCAACGACTTGTTTTGTTTCTGAAGTCGATCTAACTATTTTTTGTAGGATTTAAAGTCGATCCCACAGTGGTACTGTAGTTATGACGGCTGTTCTGCGCTGTACAGCTGAGTATACAGAAGATAGTTATGACAGAGCTTTTGCCCGACGAGTCCCGCCCCGGTCCTAAATAAGAATATTCACTCGTACGTAATACCTTTTGGGCGGGTACCCTGGTACGCGTTTAGCAGCCGAGTACTCGTCTAAGGGTGCCCGTCGAACAGCTGGATACCCGGGTGCCCTGGGCCCAAATTCTCGGCGAGTATGAAGTGTTATCTATACCCTGACGGGTATTAGCGGTTTTGTTGTTTTTAATCGCTGCTGTAAAGCGCGGGTACTCGTTGTTCGTAGCCACAACTAGATCTGCTGGATTCCTCCTGCTACTAGTACCTGTTTACTACGGGTCCGGTGCACGCATACAGGACACAACAACAGCCGCCACAAAGGCAACAATCTGAACAGCGGCTTCTGCGTGTTCTGCAGCTTCTTCTGCTGTACTGCTGTGCTGTTCGATAAACGGCGCCTTGGCTGCTCTGTAGTTTATAGTCAAGACTAGAGGCATGTACCCGTAAAGTACAACAGTAGTGCTACTCTACTAAAATAGTCGTATTCGTACGTATGTAGATCGGCCTATAGTTCGTACTCGTAGATCTGTGTATGTGTACTTTACGTAGATTCCAAAATATTGGAACCAAATTACAAATTTACGTATAATGCGCCTGTAAATTTTAAAGCGTCTCCTACAACTGCTACTACTGCTGTACGCAGCCCAGACACAGCAGACGCATGCAACAATTAATTAGTGATTCGGCGTCTGTTGCCAAGCAGTGTTGCGCGCGAGCCCCCCGCAGGAGCCCCCGGAGCCCCCCCCGGGAGGGCTCCCGGAGGGCCGCCGGAGGCTAAAAAAATGCGATCTATGCGCGAATATACGCCTCAAACCTAAGTAAAAAGCCTTCAAAATTATTTTTGGCTACGGCGAATAGAAAAACGTGCCTCAAATAGTGTAAGAGCCTACGGCGAATAGAAGAAGGTGCCTAAGTTTTTGTTTTGGACTATGGCGAACAGGACAAGGGGGCTAAAAAATGTTCAATTTCCACTAATTATCAAGCAAAAAAGACCCCCATATAATTTCTCGCCTCCGGCGAGAAATAAACGCGCAACAATTTTTTTCGCCTACGGCGAAAAATGTTGCGCGCCCAAAAACGCCTGTTGCGGTGCGCGCAACCAGACTCGAGGCGACTGTTGCGCAAAACGGTTATTTTGACCGAATGTTGCGCCAGCGCACCTAATTAATGCCCTGGTATCCACTACTGCTGCACGACGCTTGATGTGTGCCTCGTTCGATGTCGGTGTGGTCCTTGTTTTCTCGTGCGTGGTGCGTGCTTTGTGTGTTCCGTTCATACGGCGGATCAAAAACGAACCATCAAAGTTCATACGGATGAAAAAACGGTCGTACGACAGGTTTTTTAGAGTAGTTGCAAGGCGGTGTCAAGTCGGAACGTCTCCCCTGAGTTATTTGCCAGAATTCGCGACTTTGAAGGCCCAGAGCACGCCCCACGGGCCTCGGCCGGGACCCGCACTTGCGCCGTGGTGTACACGCGGCCCCCCTGCGTGCCCCGCAGCCGACAGCGCGAGAAAAGACCCGCGGCCGGAGATGAAAAGTGAAAGTATTCCGGGAAAATGTCCATTTGGTACCTATACATATGAAAAAGAAAGCACAGCACGCGGTCGTCAAGTTGTGAAATACGAAAAACAGAACCCACAAAACTGAGAAAGAAGTATGATACATACTCGTACTCGAACAAAACGACAGAAGAATAAGCGAAAAACAAAAACGAAAAAAACGGTCGGAAAAAAAATGAAAATAAAGTGAACACGAAAATTTAAATTTGATTTAAAAAAGCAGATCCCGTCGCGCCGTCGGGTCTCTGTCATGGTTGCGCCTCTCAAAAAAAAAATTGGAACCTCTATCATCTCCTGTCAGTCTCGACGCTCTCCACCCATTCGCGATCACCTCGCCATCGATTCGGTCCGGGTCGAGCTCTACTGCCTCTCTGCCCTAGTGAGCCCCGTGGCCCGCCTGGCGTGAAGCCCGGTGTTCACCATGGCTCTCGTTCGCGCGCTCGACCATGTTGGTGTTCAAACTCGTAGCTCGCTCTCTTTTTTTTTTTTTTTCCCCACCCCATTCATTATCTTCGCACTTCCGTCTTTCTCCCTCCCTAGTCGTAACTCAGATCCGGGGTCACAAAGTAGGCTCCTCTCCCTCCTCCCCCACTACGGTCCTTGCCTTGCATTTTTATCGCGAGAAGATTTCAGCACTTTCTTCCCTCGTCAACTCTCGTCGAATTTTGCTCACCCACGCTATAATATGCGCTCTCGACAGTCGGTGTCATATGAGTATAAATACCTCCCTGGGGAGAATCGAACCCTCAACATCCGACCCAACAGGCTTCGTGGCTACCAGTTAGACCACCGGGGCGACCGGCTCTATTATCTGTACATAATATTTGTTCGAGAAGTAAGCACCGCTTGAATTTTGTTTTTCAGTCAGAACCGACCCTTATAAATTTGGGCAGGCTAGATTGTTGGCAGCGGCAGCAACGAATTCAAAGCCGCTTCATGCTTGCCTCGTGTCTCGATGGGCACACCATGCCTAGCCACGAAAAAGGCAACCGCGCTCCTTCCGTCCCCCCCTCTACTGGCCAGCGTCCTCCCATACCCGCGATGGCTCCGGGCTCGCCCGCGCTGCCGTGCTCTGGGTACACGTACGAACACAACACCGAAAAGGCTCTCGCGAAAAAATATGTAGGAAACAAAGAAAGGCTGGAAAGTAGAGAAAGGTCCGGCAAGTAATCGAAGGAGGCGGTTTCGAAGTGGGAGGCCTGAGAGGGCAGAGATGGGTCAACCCGGCGATTTCAACAGAAAGCCAAAAGTAAGTATTTCTATACTTGTGGACAGCGAGCAAAACAATTATCAACCGTCCACGAGCAGCGTGATTTCGCTGCAGTCCATACATAGATACACATATACTCGTAAGGATGGGACCATGTTGCGCGCGTGCCGTACGAGTTCTTGCATTGTGACTCGGACAACCAACTTGTATCGCCCCCCAATGACCTATTATCTATCGGAGCCATAAATTTCCAAAAATTACGGCCACGGCTGCCCCGTGGCGCTAGCCATGCGTTGCCCATAGTAGTATGTAAGCTCCTGATCATGGTACATATTACGGAGGACCATAGTAAAAAGGACCAAATATTGTTAGTAAAAAAAGTAAATATATAGGTTTTTGTGTGTACCGTAGGTCTTATTTACTATGGTCCCCCGTAATAGTACTCGCATTGACAGCAGTGTGCTGTGATGTACCACTTTGAACCGACCAATTGGGACCACCATACGGAGAGGTATCGACCCGGGGAAAGTCCGTTTGTATTGGAGGTGTACATGTATTGAAGGATATACAAGGGGCTTCGCCGGCGGCCTGGACGGCCGCCGGTCGCAGCCTTGCGTGACGCCGGAAATGTTAGCAGCATTGTGGCGAAGGGCGGGGGTCAGACGAAATGCCAAGAGTTACACATGTTAACAGCAGCGTTGTGTCGAAGGATGAAAATGAGACCTACTGCCAAGAGTTGAGAGCGCTCTGCACACTGCCCACGGAGAGTGACAACCGTACACGTAATAAATGTGATACTGTGTGCTCGTATGTATCTTGGTCACAAACCTGACACATGCGCATTGTATGCTGTACAGCTCTGCCTACTACGGTGTGGGCCTACACGCTTACACATCTTCGACACAGGCGAACAACGGCGACAACAGCAACAGCAACGGATACGTGCGTTTATCTTTGATAGTGGTCGTACATATCCAACCCACATACTTCGGACTGCTCACAGCTCGTGGTAAATATTGTTGTAGTACAGCAGCAAGCAGTAGTACTGATACATACGTGTCTTCGATATATACCCGATGCACGCATACATCTACGCGCCTTCTCCGCCAGAGAACAAAAAACAAAAAACGTTAAAAAATGACAAAAAAATCGTGCTCCCCCATCCCCGTTTGCAAATGCTATATTTTCATGTTGAAACCCTCAACAGCGTGCAGCGTAGCCCGCTAAAAAGGAGCGACCACAGCTGCTGCTGCTGAACAAACCGTAGCAGCTCCGCAACAACGTTGACAGTGCATGAGCTGCTACTCTCCGTATCACACGTGCTACTCGTACGATCCCCCCCACGGGTCGAAGGTCAGAGAATACGTACGCGAAAAAAAAACTCGAAGACATACGTAAGCCCTGTCGGTGGGCAATGCGTCAAAACCCTCACAGGGCACGATTCTTGGTGGATCTCGCCGTAGATCTGGAGGTTAAGGCCTCGCGCAGGCGCTACGGCGCCGAGCGGGCGGATCCGCTAAGCCGGGCGTTGCAGGCGAGGCGGGGGCACGCCTCAGCGAAGAAACCGCGCGGAAAGGCGGTCAGTGGCGGGAGAGATCCGCAAACCAAAGGATGGTCAGCTTCGTCTAAGAACTAAGTTAGGGTTATTTATATTCGGAGATGGGGCCTTACCACCCCCGGGCGCGTCGGAACATCGACCATGAACGCCAGCCAAAACGTAAATCAATAGGCCCGTGGAGTCCGGGTTTCCACACTTTGCGGGGCAGAATCGACCCGGGAGATGTCCGTTCTCGTCGCCGATTTGAGTTGGAAATGTATGGAAGGATTTATGATCCGGGCATGGAACGGTATTATCCCCGGGTGCGCCGGGACCTCGCCGTTGCCCTCGAGGGGTGACTGTCGCCGCGCGCCGACTCCATGAAAGCCAGCCAACCAACCGTAAATCAGCCAGGGTGTAAGGAAAATAGACTAAAAATGTCGATCAACAAACGCTACAAGAGTTTTCGCCTTTTAAACTCGATTTCCACCACATTCTCCCTCACTAAACCTGACTTATATCTTCGGTTTAAGTCAGGAACTCCGATGAGACTCTGAGTATCCAAGTTTTACCTCCGACTTTTCGGTACTGGACTCAGTATGCAACGATCGCATTGCTTTCGTCGTTCCTTTCTGGGTATTTCTAAGTGAGTGAGTTTTACACGTTCTTGAACATGAGATTTTTCCCATTTATTCTTTTTTCATCTCTTTATGGGATGAAGGTGAGGATCGAACCACCGACCTCACTCTTCAGAATCTCACGCCCTGCCTGCGACGCCATTGAAGGGAAAGTAGACTGAAAAAGTCGATCAACAAACGGTACGAGTACAAGAGTTTTCGCCTTTTGAACTCGATTTCCACCACAAGTGGGGTCGGGGTTTCCACACCTTGCCGGGCGGTATCGACCCGGGGGGTGTCCGTTTTCGCCCCGGCCGGGGTTGTTGGAGTTGTAGATGTATGGAAGGATTTTTGATCCGGGGGTGGAACGATATCATCCCCGGGTGCGGCGGGACCTCGCCGTTGCCCCGAGGGGCAACTCTTGCCGCGCGCTGACTATGAGCCCCAGCCTAATCAGCAATCAGCCAGTCGGTTTGGGGTTTCCACACCTTGCCGGGCGGTATCGACCCGGGGGATGTCCGTTTTCGTCTCCGGGTTGTTGGAGTTGTAGATGTATGGAATAATTTATGATCCGGGGATGGGACGTTATCATCCCCGGGTGCGGCGGGACCTCGCCGTTGCCCCGAGGGGCAACTCTTACCGCGCGCTGGTTCTATGAGCCCCAGCCGAATCAGTGGTCAGTCAGTGGGGTTTGGGGTTGGGGTTTCCACACCTTGCGGGGCTGTATCGACCCCGGGGGGTGTCCGTTTTCGTCCCGGGGTTGTTGGAGTTGTAGATGTATGGAGGGATTTATGATCGGGGGATGGGACGTTATCATCCCCGGGTGCTGCGGGACCTCGCCGTTGCCCCGAGGGGCAACTCTCACCGCGCGCTGGCTCTATGAGCCGCAGCCACATCAACAACCAGCCAGTGGGGTTGGGGCTTCCACACCTTGCGGGGCGTTATCGACCCGGGGGGTGTCCGTTTTCGTCCCCGGGTTGTTGGAGTTGTAGATGTATGGAAGGATTTCTGATTCGGGGATGCGATTTTATCATACCCGGGTGCGGCGGGACCTCGCCGTTACCCTGAGGGGCAACTCTCACCGCGCGCTGGCTCTATGAGCCCCAGCCAAATCAGCAACCAGCCAGTGGGGTTGGGGTTTCCTTACCTTGCGGGGCGGTATCGAACCGGGGGATGTCCGTTTTCGTCTCCGGGTTGTTGGAGTTGTAGATGTATGGAATCATTTATGATACGGGGATGGGACGTTATCATCCCCGGGTGCGGCGAGACCTCGCCGTTGCCCCGAGGGGCAATTCTCGCTGCGCGCTTGCTCTATGAGCCCCAGCGCCCCAACCAAATCAGCAATCAGCCCAGTAGCCTTTACCGCACCACTGAATTATTATCTAGGATAAAGTATGGAAATCGGGGAATATTTTATTGTATACCTTTTAGTGTGGTTGACCAATTTTCGAAAAGAAAAAAAAAACGCCTGTTTTTTTCGAGACAAAGCTCATAAGGGTCGGGGCGGGGTCGGGGTTGGGGTTAGGGTTAGGGTTAGGGTTAGGGTCTAAAGTAGTGTTTTCGGCGTTTTTCGAAATATTCGGTGTCATAACACTGGAACCACACGCGGGCCACAACCAAGTCCCCGATTTCTATACTTTATCCTATATAATAATTCAGGATTGCGGTAAAGGCGACTCAATCAACCAGTGGGATTGGGGTTTCCACACCTTGTGGGGCGGCATCGACCTGGGGGATGTCCGTTTTCGTCCCCGGGTTGTTGGGTTTGTAGATGTATGGAAGGATCTCTGATTCGGGGATGCGATCATAGCATACCCGGGTGCGGCAGGATCTCGCGGTTGCCCGAGGGGCAATTCTCGTCATGCGCTGGCTCTATGAGGGCCAGGCATAGCTAGCCAGGCAACCGTAAAGTAGCCCGTGAGCTTGGGTTTTTCCACACCTTGCGGGGCGGTATCGAACCGGGGCATGTCCGTTTTTGTCCCCGGGTGGTTGGAGTTGTAGATGTATGGAAGGATTTCTGATCCGGGGATGAAATCATATCATCCCCGGGTGCCTCTGTCTCCCTGAGCCTTAGCCAATCAGTGATTAACTGGTGGGGGTGAGGTTTTCATACCGTGTGGGGCAGTGTCGACCCGGGAAATCGCCTTTTTTGGTTTTTGTCCCCGGTGCATCGGAGTTGTAAATATATGGAGGGAGTTCTGATCCGGGGACGGGAATCTGTCGTCACCGGGTATCAAAGATGTCGGGAGACAGCACTTTCACCCCTTGACAGACAGCGTCAAGGCAAATGCCTTGACAGACAGCCTTGACAGCAAAAAACAGGGGACACTACAAAAAAATCCCCGCTTTTTCAAAAACACCTGACAATAATGTACAAATTAATATTTTTTCCTGTATTTTGTTTTTTTTTCGGCATTATGCTACATTTACGAGTCCGATCTACAAAAAAGATAGGAATTGAACTGCAGAATATCGATGATTTGAAATTAGCTTCATCAAACGAGTAAAACAGCCTCGCAAAAAAAATAAAACATAGGGGTTTCCACACATATGAGGAGGCTTTTTCTGCCAGGGGGGTTGGGGACATATGTCTAGACAGCTGGATTTGCCTTGACAGACAGCCTTGACAGACAGACAGCTTGACATTGACATGTCTCCCGACATCTTTGCCGGGTATGGTGGAACCTAGATGGCTCTTTTCAGCACTGACCTTCCAGAAAGAGCCAGTGGTCACTGGCATGTACTTGGGCAACCCATCAGCTGCCAGAATAGTAATTCAAAATTTGTAAGTCAGCAGCTACGCTGGCTAGATGGCTGTCAGAACTGCGTCGGGATTGTGCCACGGTCACGGCTCGGCGCGGCATGGGACGCGGTGTTCTGCGGGTTGTGGCACCCAGCCTCCGTACCCATGGGGCAAGGCGGGGCTGGACCGCTCTGGATCGCGCTACCCAATTACAGACAGACAGACGGACAGACAGACAGACAGAACAGCAGCTTATATATAATACTAACGGTACGGCCACGGCTCCGCCCGTGGCGCTAGCTTTGCGCTGCTCATAGTAGTATGTAA
This sequence comes from Saccharina japonica, assembly GCA_008828725.1. NCBI lineage: Eukaryota > Phaeophyceae > Laminariales > Laminariaceae > Saccharina > Saccharina japonica. Next base: position 21,251 of record MEHQ01002366.1, read on the forward strand.
GTCCCTGGTGTGGTACATAGTACTCGCATTAACAGTGTGCTGTGATGTACCACTCTATACCGAAAAATTAGAACCACCATGCGGGGCGGTATCGACCCGGGGGGTGTCTCGGTTTTCCTCCGAGGGTTGTTGGAGTTGAAGATGTCCGCAAGGATTTCTTATCCGGGGATGGGATGTTATCCTGCCCGGGTGCTGTGAGACCTCGCCGTTGCCCCGAGGGGCAACTCGCGCCGCGCGCTGGCTCCATGAGAGCCAGCCAATTGTAAATCAGCCCGTGGGGTTGGGGTTTTCACACCTTGTGGGGCGGTATCGACCCCGAGTTTGTCCGTTTTCGTCCCCGGCTTGTTGGAGTTGTACATGTATGGAAGGATTTCTGACCCGAGGATGAGACGGTATCACCCCCGGGTGCGGTGGGACTTCGACATTGCCCCGAGGGGCAACTCTCGCCGTGCGCTGGCTGTATGAGGGCCAGGAAACCGTAAAATAGCCCGTGGTATTGGGGTTTCCACACCTTGTGAGGCGGTATCGACCCGGGAGATGTCCGTTTGCGTCTCCGGGTTGTTGGAGTTGTACGTACATGTATGGAAGGATTTCTGACCCGGGGATGGTACGTTATCACCCCCGGGTGCGGCGGGACCTAAACGTTGCCCCGAGGGGCAACCCTCTCCGTACGCTGGCTCTATGAGGGCCAGGCAACCGTCATTTTGTAATTTTGCCCGTGGTATTGGGGTTTCCACACCTTGTGGGGCGATATCGACCCGGGGGATGTCCGTTTGCGTCCCCGGGTCGTTGAAGTTGTTGATGTACGGAAGGGTCTCTGACCCAGGGATGAAATCCTATAATCCCCGGCTTCGGCGGGACCTCGACGTTGCCCCGAGGGGCAACCCTCGCTGCGTGCTGGCTCCATGAACTCCAGCGCCCCAGCCAAATCAGCAATAAGCAATAAGCAATAAGCCAGTGGTGGTGGGGTTTCCGCGCCTTGCGGGGCGGTATCGACCCGGAGGATGTCCATTTTCATCCCCAGGTTGTTGAAGTTGTAAATGTATGGAAGGATTTATGACTCGGGGATGGGACGTTATCCTCCCCGGGTGCGGCGGGACTTCGACGTTGCCCCGAGGGGCAACTCTCGCCGCACGCTGGCTCTGTGAGGACCCGGCAACCGTACAAAATAAAAAACCCCGTGATATTGGGGTTTCCACACATTGAAAGGCGGTATCGACCCGGCGGATGTCCGTTTGCGTCTCCTAGTCGTTGGAGTTGTAGATGTATGGAAGGATTTCTGAACCGGGGATAGAATCATATCATCCCCGGGTGCGGCGGGACCTCAACGTTGCCCCGAGGGGCTAGGCAAGTCTAAAGCCACGCGGGACAGAAAACGCCAGCTATCTACCAATCAAATCGCTTTATTAACGGGAGCCACGCCAGCTATCTACCAATCTATCGCTGTATTAACGGGAGCCACGCCAGCCAGATGACGAAATCACGCCGCACACCAACAAGCAGCCCACAGCACGCAAACACCGCATCACTCACGCGACAGCCATGCGACGATTGACCTTCGATTTCGACAAATACTCAACCCGCGATTAACCCACTTCGTACCGGGCAAGGCCAAGGAATATACATAACGATCTCGAAGGTATCATTGCGACCCGTAGTCTAGGAGGCGAGAGGTTGCCTGCCGCGTCCTATGGTCTTCGTCTAGACCTTCAAAAAGTTCTGTTTTTGGCCCATCGGAGAGGAATCGATATTTTTTTCGTCTGTTTCCAACACACTGGCTGCCAAATACATTTTTATCAGACGCCTGGCCGGCGCCCGCCACATACCATCCACCGAGAGGGGAGCACTGTGACACTAGGGTGGGTCGGGGCCTCTAACTAGCGCGATCCGTTCAGATTTCACGACGTAGCCGCTGGATTTGTCGATGGAGGTCAAACATGAAAAACGGTCTATTTCTTGCGATCAGCGAGGGATCAAGATTTGTTGCCGTCTGTTTTCTACACACCAGCGGTCGAATGTTTTTTTACCAGACCCCTGACCGGCCCACGCCACGTATCACCGATCAAGGCGTGAGCACTGTGACACTAGGGTGGGTCGGAAACCTTAACCAGCATGATCCGTTCAGAGTTCATGACGGGGTCGTTGGGTTTGTCGACCGATGTCTACCGAGGATCCTCATAAAAGGGTTGTCTCCGAGCCTGCCAGGACAGGAGTGTCATGAGTATTGCGCGGGCTTCGCCTGCGTAATTAAAGTCCCCGTGAGCTGTACCGTGACGTTAAAAAAATTCCAGGGGCTACCCTCGCTGCGTGCTGACTCTATGAACTCCAGCGCCCCAGCCAAATCAGCAATCAGCCAGTGGTGGTGGGGTTTCCACGCCTTGCGGGGCGGTATCGACCCGGGGGGTGTCCGTTTTCGTCCCCAGGTTGTTGGGGTTGTAGATGTATGGAAGGATTTCTGAACCGGGTATGGGATGTTATCATCCCCGGGTGCGGTGGGACTTCGACGTTGCCCCGAGGGGCAACTCTCGCCGCACGCTGGCTGTGTGAAGGCCAGGCAACCGTAAAAAACCTCGTGGTATTGGGGTTTCCACACCTTGTAAGGCGGTATCGACCCGGGGGATGTCCGTTTGCGTCCCCGGGTCGTTGGAGTTGTAGATGTATGGAAGGATTTCTGATCCGGGGATGGATTAATAGCATCCCCGGGTGCGGCGGGACTTCGCCGTCGCCCCGAAGGGCAACCCTTGCTACATGCTGGCTCTATGAACTCCAGCGCCCCAGCCAAATCAGCAATAAGCCAGAGGTGGTGGGGTTCCCACGGCTTGCGGGGCGGTATCGACCCGGGGGATGTCCGTTTTCGTCCCCGGGTTGTTGGAGTTGTAGATGTATGGAAGGATTTCTGAACCGGGGATGGAACGTTATCATCCCCAGGTGCGGTGGGACTTCGACGTTGCCCCGAGGGGCAGCTCTCGCCGCACGCTGGCTGTGTGAAGGCCAGGCAACCGTAAAAAAAACCAAGGCTTATCACGGTATTTTGACGGGACGGTAACGACGGTAACGGCGGGACGGGACGGTAAAACCGTCGTTAAACTGTTCCCGTCGTCCCGTCAAATCCCGTCCCCTCCCGTCCCGTCGACAAATTTCCAACCGTTGAACTTTACCGTCCCGTCCCGTCATCGAAATCTGCCCCGTTGAACTTTACCGTCCCGTCCCGTCAAGAAGATCGCTTCCCTTGAAAATTACCGTCCCGTCCCGTCGAGATAATGTAATATACCGTCCCGTCCCGTCATGCACCGTTGTCTTTACCGTCCCGTCCCGCCGCCGCCGACAAAACTTGTCTCTCCCGCCAAGGTTCACACCTGCCCGTTGTCTCTTCCCGTCATTCCCTCCAAGAATCTACGAATTTACTAAATTTGTTTTTTCACAGTGGTACGTCGTATGTACATTAAAATTAAATTAAAGTGATACGAATTTACGAATTCACGGAATTACGAAATAAGAAAATTCCGAAATATGAAACATCAAAATATCAAAATATGAAATAATGAAATAACAACAATTCGAATTCACGAATTTGCGAAATTTGGTTCTGACGTTAAAATTCAATTATTAATAAATAAAACAATAAAATATATGAAACTACGCCGAGCCAAGCGTGGACGGAGGAGCTGGGTCAGGCGGTTCGGCGGGCGTCGGGGCAGGCGGTTCCGAGGGCGCCGGGCTACCAGGGACGGGCGACGCAGGAGCGGCGGGAGCCGGATCAGCAGGCGTCGGGGCAGGGGCGGGCGGGGAGGGGGGGGGAAGCGGGAGCGGGGGGGCGCCCCCTCCGTCCGTGCTGAGCAGGTTGGAAAGGTTGAGGCTTTCGCGCAATATTGTTCCGCAGTGCAGCAACGAGAATGGACCGGAGTCACGTGCGGATGCCGCACTGCGCGAGTTCGGCGAGTGCATGAACACGCCCGTTGCAGCCAATTCGCCTGATTTCGATGTACTCAACGCGTGGAAGGTACAGGCGATGGATGTAGTAGACGCCAAGACGGGGGGGGGTGGTAGTGCCGGCTCGCTGGCCACATGTCGGACTGTTGGCTCGACTGTAGCTGGGGATCGACACCACCAGTTGTCAAGCAGAAAGGAACTTCTCTGCTCTTTTGGCAGTCGTTAGCCAACTGCGCACCTCCCTTGGGACTGACAAAATCGCGAAGATGATGCTGCTCAAGCTCAACTAGCACTTGATCCCCGGGCTAGCGAAGGTTCTCCAGGATGTAGCGGCGTTAAAGGCTAACTGCGACGTGGAGGCTGCCGCATCAGTCGCTGCTCAAAACGCTGCGGCTGGCGAGGTTATTTCTGTAGACGAAGCATGATGAGATTTGCTCTTCACTATGATGTAAATATACGAGTTCGTAGCGTAATTTGTAAATTGCAAGGTAATTTGGTGTGATTTCGCCGTGCCGGTATACAATTTATTATGGGGATACGAATTTCAAGATGGATTTCTATTCATGTACGATTCGTACGAGTGTTTCTTTTCGTTTGTTCATCTGCAGCAACAATAACTGTTTTGATCCAATGATCCAGTGCCGTCCCTTTCCGCCGTGAAGAAAAATGTTTACCGTCCCGTCCCGTCGTGAAAAATTGTATTTACCGTCCCGTCCCGTCATGAAAAATTATATGTACCGTCCCGTCCCGTCGTGAAAAAATGTATGTACCGTCCCGTCTCGTCGTGAAAAATTATATTTACCGTCCTGTCCCGTCGTGGAAAAAAATTCCGTTGAATTTTACCGTCCCGTCCCGTCGTGAAAATCTACCCCGTTGAAATTACCGTCCCGTCCCGTTGAGAAATTATACACCAACCGTCCCGTCTCAAAAACCTGTTTGGTCGTCATTTTACCGTCACGGCCCGTCCCGTCTTCATTTTTTTCCCGCCAAACAAGTAAAAACAGTACCATCCCGTCCCGTCTCGATTATCGAGCACCGTGATAAGCCTTGAAAAAACCCGTGGTATTGGGGTTTCCACGCCTCTCGGGGCGGTATCTACCCGGGGGGTGTCCGTTTGCGTCCCCGGGTCGTTGGAGTTGTAGATGTATGAAAGCATTTCTGATCCGGGGATGGGATCATATCATCCCCGGGTGCGGCGGGACTTCGCCGTCGCCCCGAGGGGCAACCCTTGCTACGTGCTGGCTCTATGAACTCCAGCGCCCCAGACAAATCAGCAATAAGCCAGTGGTGGCGGGGTTTCCACACCTTGTGGGGCGGTATCGACCCGGGGGATGTCCGTTTTCGTCCCCGGGTTGTTGGGGTTGTAGATGTATGGAAGGAGTTCTGACCCGGGGATGGGACGTTATCATCCCCGGGTGCAGTGGAACTTCGACGTTGCCCCGAGGGGCAACTCTCGCCGCACGCTGGCTCTATGAGGGCGAGGGGCAACTCTCGCCGCACGCTGGTTGTATGAGGGCCAGGCAACCGTAAACAAAAAAAACGTGGTATTGGGGTTTCCACACCTTGTGAGGCGGTATCGCCCCGGGGGATATCCGTTTGGTCCCCTGGTCGTTGGAGTTGTAGATGTATGGAAGGATTTATGACCCGGAGATGTAATCATATCATCCCCGGGTGCGGCGGGATCTCAATGTTGCCCCAAGGGGCAACCCTTGCTACGTGCTGGCTGTATGAACTCCAGCGCCCCAGCCAAATCAGCAATAAGCCAGTGGTGGTGGGGTTTCCACACCTTGCGGGGCGGTATCGACCCGGGGGATGTCCGTTTTCGTCCCCGGGTGTTGGGGTTGTAGATGTATGGAATGATTGCTGACCCGGGGATGGGACGTTACTAGTGTTCGGTATCGAGAAAAAAATCGAGGGGATACGATACCTCGATATCAGCCCCTAAAATTCGGGATATGGATACGATATCTCGATATATCGTATCTTATGATATCTTATGATATCGGATATGATATCACGATATATCGCGATATATCATGCGATATATCTCGCTCGGCACACAAAATGTATATATTGATCGCGATATATCGCATGATATAAGATACGATATGATATCGAGATATCCCGAAAATATTCTTGATATTGACATCGATATATTCTGAAAATATCGCATGATACGTCGAGAATTCTAGATACGATACCGAACACTACACCTGTGCTGTACGTTTACACGTAATATCGTATCGATATCATGCGATATATCGTATTATATCGGTATCGTATCGATATCATGCGATGTATCGCATGATATCGGTATCGAGATATCCCGAAAAAATTCTCGATATTGATATCGATATATCCCGAAAATATCGCATGATATATCGAGAATTCTAGATACGATACCGACCACTAGACGTTATCCTCCCCGGGTGCGGCGAGACTTCGACGTTGCCCCGAGGGGCAACTCTCGCCGCACGCTGGCTCTATGAGGGCCAGGCAACCGTAAAATAGCCCGTGGTATTGGGGTTTCCACACCTTTTGAGGCGGTATCGACCCGACTCGGGACTCGGGGGATGTTTGCGTCCCCAGTTCGTTGGAGTTGTATATGTATGGAAGGATTTCTGATCCGGGGATGGGAACTTATCGTCCCCGGGTGCCGTTGGCTCCCTGAGCCTCAGCCAATCAGTGACCAACTGATGGGGGTGGGGTTCCCATACCGTGCTGGGCAGTGTCGACCCGGGAAATGGCCGTTTTTGTCCCCAGTTGGTCGGAGTTGTAGAGATATGGAGGGATTTCTGATCTGGGGATGGGAGCTTATCCTCCCCGGGTTTGGCGGAACCTCGGTGGCTCTTTTCAGCACCGATTTCTAGAAAGAGCCAGCAGCCACTGGCATGGATTTGGGCAACCAATCAGCTGCGAGAATAGTAATTCAAAATTGGAAGTCAGCAGGTAGGCTGGCTAGATGGCTGCCAGAACTGCGTCGGGATTGCGCCACGGCCACGGCTCGGCGCGGCATGGGACCCGGTGTTCTGCGGGTTGTGGCACCCAATCTCCCTAGCCATGGGGCAAGGTGGGGTTGAACCGCTCTGGATAGCGCTGCTCAGTTACAGACGGATAGACAGACAGACAGACAGACAGAATAGCAGATACTGCTTCCATACATAGACACCAGGTATATACGTACAGCAGTACGGTATACTTGTGGACAGCGAGCAAAACAATTATCGACCGTCCACGAGCAGCGTGATTTCGCTGCAGTCCATACATAGACATACTTACGTTTGTCTTTCTGAGGAATTGCCCATCCCTGCCCTCTTAGAGCTCCCACTTCGACACCGCCTCCTTTCCACTACTTGATTAATTGCCGGAGCTTTCCTCCCTGTCTTTGTTTCCTATGGTCCATGCAGTACAATTTAGCCTATAATGTTTTGGGCCATAATAACGTTCGAACTACTACGAATAGGGCGATACTGCTACTATAGTCGTGGTCACCAGGGCCGAGCGAACAAATACGGTTTTGGCAAAAACAATGTTCGCCTACACTAAAATCAAGTCATTTACAGCTTGCCAAAGGCCAAGATCAGCTACTTTTCACAAAACCATGAATATCTCATCGGACTTGCGTTTTATATAAAAACGAAATCAAGTTCCGTCCGTAGAATGACGAGAGGAATCGTTTCCCCCCCCTTTTTTTTTAGTTGGCTGGGTGGCTTTTACGAACGAATGATCTGCGTGTGACGTCCCGGACACGGTATTGATTGTGCTTGGTACTCGATACAGCAGGTATGATGACGGTTTCATATATTAGGGAGTTCATATATTTGATGAGGCTTTCTCCATCTGTGAGGTCTCGTGTTTGCTGGTGACTTGCTGACTTGACTTGCTCGCTGCGCCTCGATGGTGGCCTGCGAGGTCCGACGATAATATATACGTGGTTTATGTCTCCATGAGCAGCGCTCCAGCTCGCTGACCCTGCCCGCCTGTGCTAGGCCCCGTCATGCGCCCGAGGTCGAATCAACACGCTATAGGTGCTTATTGTCTTGTGTACCTGATGCAAACAGTAGTGCTCTGTGTGCGGAGTTTTTTATGACCGTGAAGGTCGTATATACCCCTATGCATACGTACGACACTGCGTTATACCAGGTATGCAGGTACAGGTGTACAAAGCAACTGCGAACGTACTGCTGCTCAGATAAGGTTATCATGGTTGTTACGGTGTTGGAAAATTCTGGGAAGTTGTGATATGATATGGATATGCGATGGAATGGATGGAGTATTGATGCAGAGTGAAAATATTTTTTGGGCGATGCAGATTGACTATGTGCTCTTCCTCCCTCCCTCCCTCCCTCCACGAACCAGTTATAGGTACGAGATGGTTCTGATCATCAATCATGTAGCACAAATGCTATGTACGTACTTAAAAGCAGGAGGAGAATAAGCGGAGTAGGCGCTTTAAACACGTAATCATATAGAAGTTACTATGTGCTCTTTGTTGGCGATGTGAAATATGCACTTGGACTTGTCTGATCACGCCATTCGAATCTTGATAAATACATGAATGGATTTTGTCTTCCCGCGCACTACTATTGGTTGGTTAAAACGCTGTTCTTAAGGCATTGTTGCTTGGTGATTAAATAGTACACTTCAGAGCTTTCCTTGTGTGGAAATCGCTCGAAGGTTCTTGATTATACCAACAGCTCGTGGCAAGGGGAGATCCCGTTTCCCCGATGATAAGTTGGCGTAATAACTACTGCTGTATGCTTGAAACCATAGCACGCGGTCGGATAAATTACATTTGCGCATGTATGAAATGAGGATTTGAGATTTATTATTCAAGTTTTAGAGTCAATCTCAATGGTGATACCGTCTCTGGCTGTCTGGCCTGGGCGGCTTTTCTGGTAGTTCGGAGAATACATTGATTGACTGGTCGAACGACTGAAATGAGGATCTGAGATTCATTATTTTAGTTTTAGAGTCGAGCTCAATGGTGATACCGTCTCCGGCTGTCTGGTCTGGGCGGCTTTTCTGATAGTTCGGAAAAAACATTGATTGACTGGTTGACCGACTGAATGAGAATCGAGAATGGAGGATTTTGATTGCGTTTCTGATTGGGCTGGTGGGGATAAGGTTGGGTTGTGGTTTTTGATTGATGGTTTTCGGGCATTGAAAATTCTGCCTGTTCACTGATTAAAATAGTGGATACTGCTGTGCGGATATACTGTTTTTGGTCGAACCGTGAGCGGGAGCTGTATTGTTGATTGTCAGGGAAATGTTCAATGATAATAACGGCTGGTCTGGTAGTTCCAAGAATACATTGTACGGTATTGAGGTTTTGTATTGAGGATCTTTCAGGTTTTGAGATTCTTACAGCGTGCAGTAAATCTGAAGTTAGTGCTGCTGGATAAACTTGTATCGACCTATTGACACCGAGCTGATGGCCGTCTGATTATCGAGGCCTTATGCCCTAGTTTCGGCAGCTGAGTGTCTTGGAAGATTGTTGAAGTTTGAGCCAGTATGGTTTAGATTTTGGTATCTGAAGTTAGTACTACTGGATAAACCTGTATCGGCCTATTGACACCGAGCTGATGGCCGTCTGATTATCGAGGCCTTATGCTCTAGTTTCGGCAGCTGAGTGTCTTGGAAGATTGTTGAAGTTTGAGCCAGTATGGTTTAGATTTTGGTATTTGAGTTTTAATGAATGTGCTTGAATTTCTGGTATTCGGTACTTTGAATTTGCTTGAGGTTTTTAATAATCTTGTGGTATTCGGTACTTTGAATTTGCTTGAGGTTTTTATTAATCTTGTGGTATTCGGTACTTTGAATTTGCTTGAGGTTTTGGGACATTGTGGTCCACTTTCGGTACGTGAATTTGGAATGTGTGATATTGATTCGGGATGATGATTTGTGGTTTTCGGGACAGCTATGAAGTGTGACCATGCTATGATATTGTGATGCTTTATTGCCATACTGTTCACCATGCAGGGAGGATATCAGTTGATGGGACTGTACACCTGTTCGGTATGCATACTGCGGATGTGTGGTGTCGCACAGTATCGATTGCAAAGAAGGGAGGATATTGATTGTGCTTGGTACTCGATACAGCAGGTATGATGACGGTTTCATATATTAGGGAGTTCATATACTTGATGAGGCTTTCTCCATCTGTGAGGTCTCGTGTTTGCTGGTGACTTGCTGACTTGACTTGCTCGCTGCGCCTCGATGGTGGCCTGCGAGGTCCGACGATAATATATACGTGGTTTATGTCTCCATGAGCAGCGCTCCAGCTCGCTGACCCTGCCCGCCTGTGCTAGGCCCCGTCATGCGCCCGAGGTCGAATCAACACACGGTTTTTGTCGGTTTTCTTCGTCAAAAGATATTTTTTTTCAAACGGGAAAAAGTTCCACTTTGCGATTTCACAAACCCATCGAAATCCGCCCTCAGATATAGCTTGTTGAAACAGCACACCTACTGGGAATGGAATCCCTGTTTTCAGGTATATTGGTCGTAAAGAGTCGAAGAACAAAAATAAAATAAAAATGAATCCATCTTCCCCTTCGCGAGGAGATGGGCGTTAAAAGAGTGTTTTATGGAGTCATAACTATGTTCCCATCTCTAGAAAATGTGTACTGTCGAGGTCGATTTTTTTGGAATTCTTCAACTGCATGGACTATAACTTTTTTTGTTCGCGAGAGCCTTTTTATTTCTCGGTTTTGGGTTCGTGCGTGTACCCAGAGAGCACGGCAGCGCGGGCGAGCCCGGCACCATCGCGGGTATGGGGGGGCTTTGGCCAGTAGAGGGGGGGATGGAAGGAGCGTGCGTGCCTTTTTCGTGGCTAGGCGTGGTGTGTCCATCGAGACACGAGGGAAGCATGAAGGGGCTTCGTCTGCCTTGCTACTGGTGGTGCGAATCCATTATGTCCAAAATTATAAGGATCGTTTCTTTGTGTAAAATAATATCCAAGCGGTGCTTATTTCTCAACCAAATATTATTCATAAAAAGACACCCAGGCGGTTTGAACACCACAATGCTCGAGCGGGCGGACGAGGGCCACGGTGAGCACCGGGGTTCACGCGAGGCGGGCCACGGGGCTCACTGGGGCAGAGGGGCAGTAGAGCTTGACCCGGACCGAATCGATGGCGAGGTGATCGCGGGGGGGCGGCCAGCATCGAGGGTGACGGAACGTGACAGTCGTTTTAACTTTTTTGTTTTTTGAGCGGCGCAATCACGATACGATGCCATTCGAAATTCGAAGTACTACGCGTACTGCTGTTGTTGTTGCTTGCCGTTTTGTTCGAGTACGAGTACGAGTACGTATGTACGTCTTTCTCAGTTTTGTGGGTTCTTTTGTTTTTCGTACTTCACAACTTGGCGACCGTGCTGTGGTGCTGTGCTTTTTCTCTTTCATACAATGAAGTATATACAAAGTACGAAGTATTACAGCTAGGGCTGTGAGTTGACTGAGTAATAGTTGCCAGCTAGTTATTAGTTAGCTAGTTTTTTAAGTTAGTTGCGGCGGTGCCAGCTATCCAACTTTTTTGTTTTTTGGGTTTCCTTGCTTGTAGGAAGGCTTGTTTGGTACGGGGTGCGTATTTCTCGGCGTCCACAAGCAGTACTACCACGCACAGAGAGAGGTCTTCCACAACTCATGGCGCATTAACCCATCGCCATTAACGGTGCCGGTGGGGATGGCAGGGCCGGGGGTGCCGGCACCGCTGAGCCTGGCCTGTCGACGGACCATGGTGATGAAGCGTCCGACGAAGAAGTGACTGTTCCGAGCGCTCCTCCGAAAGCGAGTGCACGCGACAAGGTAGCGGTTCGCTACCGCGTACAGAAAGAACACCGGCTTTCCAAGCCCCCCAAACGGGGACAGGGATTCATACTTTGATGCCAGATGATTTGCGGGGTTCTGCATCTTTGTAGTCCATCTGGGACAATATTTCCAATATATTCCCCGCACCAAGGTACATTTTTCTCAGCATGTGTTGAGCTGTTCGGAAATCTGGAAGCACCGTCAGAAAGCTCAACACTGCGCGCAGCTTCTCACGGTTTTGTTTTTTTTAAGTATATTTATTCGCCTCTTTTATGCAAAAAGGTATAAACAAGCCCCTTGTTTCCCTGGGTGTAATACTTTTTCACACCCAAATTCTGAGCATTGATTTGGGGAGCTATGACCATAGGCCGCCGGCCATTTTTTTCGCAATAAAAAGCAGCTTTTGAGGGAGATATGAGGGAAACAATGTATATTGACGGTCATTTTCCCCGGGTTACTACTGTTTGACAAATATTGCGATATCTGTATTATTAAATGTTGTTAGTATGTCTGTCTGTAATCATGATATCGCGATCCAGAGCGCTTCAGCCCAGCCTTGCCCCATAGATAAGGAGGGTGGGTGCCACAACAAGTGGAATGCCCGGTTTCATGCCCGGCCGAGTCCTGGCCGTCGCGCGCTGAGCATCGCCACAATCCCAGCAACAGTGACAACGGACGGCAATGTAAGGGCCAAGTGAACTCTACATTTATTCACCAATGGTCCTTATATTTTCGTTCAGAATGGCACAGCACAGCTCACTCCGAGTACCGTCATCACGTTCTCGCGAGTTTCCCGTTCCAGAGCGTTTCAGTTCCGCCTCGCGGCATCGGTAGAGAGAGTGCGAAGCATAATGATCGGGACACTGCGGCTCACATCGCGCCGGGTCCTGGCCGTCGTGTGCTGAGCATTGCCGACAGCACCTCAGGGCATATGCAACGCGCGGGGTAGCAATGCGATGAGATATTTCAGACTTGCTGCTGTGGCTGACAATTTTGAATCCAACTCAACTGAGAGGACAAATAATTTCTAATTTTCAGAGGGTACTGGGCATTTTTCAACAAAATGTGGCTATATACATATTAAGAAACAGGCAGCCCATTGGTTGATCACAACAGTCCAGTGCGGAAGAATTACACCACGACATGCATTCGGCATCCTCATTGTACAGCAATCAGCAGCAGCGAGCAGCACCAGCAGCACCAGAGCAGCACCAGAGCAGCACCAGCAGCAGCAAGCAGCAGCAAGCCGTAGCAGCACTAGCAGCAAAACAAAAACACAACACATAACTCAGCAACGTGGGCGGTCAATGCTTTCTCGAAGTCAACTTGGGGAACAAACACGTACGTACGAGTACATGTTCGTACATGTTCCGCTCCAGTTTGAGATAGGTACCCACCAGAGCAGGAAAACAACGCTAATCGCGTTACACCGAACCGTCATTGACATGTATGTACCAGCAGGAAGGACATCCGAGCGGGCAGGGTGTTACTACCGTAGCGAGTCCCCCAGTAGACTACGTCGTAGAGTCCTGCACTTTGTAGAGATCATCGCAACTTTCTGGGAATGTTTGCCAGCTATTTTCTGGAACGTTGTCCAGCCAGGTGACGCTGACTTCAACAATTTAATATTAATTTATTTAAACCGACCCACCCACTGCCTTCAACAGTAGTGCTATACCCAGAACACAACCCACAAGACGCAGAGTCAACACACACAGCGACACAACCCTCACACGTCACTGCTGGGAGTTGTGGTCATCAGGGGACATTCTGGGTACATCCCCGGGTATCATAGGTGGGTATGGAATATGCGGATGGTATACCGGATGTGGTCTACATGGGATATCTTGGATATTATTATATTATTCGTCCCCGGGGTTTCAGGTGTATATGGATTATGCAGGGGGGGAAATTAATATATTCAAATTAATTTCGAATATGGAGTTTGTGCAATTTGAAGAGGCAAGAATGTGGGAGGGAAAAGGGGTTGTAATAATGTGGAAGGCGTTATGGGAAAGTGTTGTGGGAGCTTGACACTTGCTGGCGAGCAGCGAAGCGAACAGCAGAGCAGCACGCAGAGCGCAAGGGGAGGTGCAGCGAGCAGAGGTTTGGTATTGGTTTGAGCGTTTTTTCGGGCAAGATGAGCAATGCAGACAAGCGACGGGCTCGCTTTGCGGCGAATGACAGCGAGGGAAGGAGAAGCGAAGAGGAGAAATACGGAGAGGGCACCGTCAGCACCGAGGGAGAGGATCTCGGAGCAGGCTCGGGCACGGGCTCCGGCAGCGGCGAGCTCGAGCCGACGAGCTGCTAGGAAGCAGCGGTAGCAGGCAGACGCCAGCTGAGCAGCTAGTGGAAGCCGTTTTGCTGTTCACAAAAGTCTTGCAACAACAGCCAGCGCAGCAGCAGCCAGCACAACAGCCGCAACAGCAGCAGCAACAGCAGCAGCAGCAGGCACCTCTCGTTCAGCAACAGCAACAACACCTAGCAGCACCCCCAGGTGGGCCCGCAGTACAGCAGCAACTCCAGCAGCAGCAACACCTCCAACCAGCACCCCCGGCTGAGCCCGCAGCACAGCAGCAGCCCGCAGTACAGCAGCCTCAGCAGAGCGAGCCACAGATACCAAAACAGCCACCGCACCTGGCAGGACAACAACACCCCCAGCAGGTAGCCGGGCAGCAGCAGCACGTCATGCAACAACCGCCTTACGCACAAGCTCCACACCCTCTGGGCATGCAGTTCCCAGGATGGTGGCAGGGGGGAGGGCCTCTTTTGGAGCCAGCGTGGGGTGGCGTGGGTGGCCCATTTGGGGGCATGGAGCACGTCAGCAGCTTAGAAGCCCGCACCATCTCGGTGGACTCCACCAAGCGAAAAATCAGGATGTGGCAGAAGGCAGGAGCAGCGGCGATGTTTGTGCTCCGAGGTGGTCTGTTTGTGCTGCCAGTTTCGTCTAGCAATTCGTCTCATGTGCTCAGGTTTATCGTCGACCCTAACAAGCGGCTCATCGACATGATCACTCCCCCGATAGCAAACATCGACATAGACGCGTTTTTACCTCCGGTCGAGCCAGGAACCGCGGCAGTGCCCCGAGCTTTAGAGGTGCACTTCCAGACGTTCGTTGAAGTTCTGGTGAAAGTGATCCAACAGGGAGCAGCGGAGTCCGCAGGGGGCGTGTCGCAGGGCAGGCGGGACTTGCTGATTGAGGAATGGCAGAAAACGTCCAAGACTCTCACCGCGTACATGAACACGCATTACAACACACTACTTCCGAGGCAGCAGCAAGTTCGCGAGCGAGTGATTTTCGCGGCCAACAGAGACATCAACGACTTTTTCGGATTGGTTTTAGACGCCGCGGTTCCGGTGAAGACTGCCTTTCCCAACTCCGCCCCGCCGGAAGGTGAGTGCGCCGGGATTAATGCCCCAGCCTTCACAATGCTCCGCGAACTGACATCGCGAGGAAGTTGCAGTTTGCTGGGTCGGATGGAAACATCGCTGGAAGTGCCCAGACTGGGCGGTACGACGGCGGCAGCGAAACCGGTCAAGAGAAAGGCGAACACAGGAGGGATTCTCCCACCAGCCACGCGGCCGCGTACGGACGGGGGACCGCGGGCTGGTTGGCCTTTTGTATCGGGCCTGCAGCAGATACGGACACCGGAAGGGACTTGCCATTTCGCGTGGCGGAGGCAACAGTGCAACAGAAGCAACTGCCAATATTCGCATGGCCCTTTCGTTCAGGACGGTACTGGGTCCCCGGGGTTTCCCTGCCCGCCGCCGCCGCCGCCGCCACCGCCGCCGCCGAGGTACCAGCAGCAGCAGCCACAGCAGCTGCAGCAGCAACAACAACAGCAGCAGTCTTCGGCGGCGGTCGCGAGGTTCAGCTTCTCGCACGGGCAGAACCAGGGGAGAGGTGGCGGATCCCAGGGCAAGCAGGGACCCGGGGCGGGGAGAGGAGGTGGTGGTAATTGACAGGGCGGGCCTTGCCTGATGGCGGGGCCGGACGGCAAGTGGCGCAAGGTGGAGGGCGGAGTTTTGCCGTTCGTGGACACCAGTAAGTCGGTGGGACTGACTGGCGCGCCCCAACCGGGATCGGTGTCGCAAGCGGTGTTCGTGGGTGAGTCGTGTGACCGTGAATGTGCCGAGTTGGTTCTTGACAGTAGGACAACTTTTACTGAACAGCATAGCAGTACGAAAAGTAGCAACGCTAGGCATGAGTGTTGTCAGTTGCCGGACTTGGCGGGTAACGAGTCGGAACAGAGTGGCGGTAGGGTCACACAGCGTTGCCAGGAGCGAGGTGAGTTGCCGAACCCTGGTTGTTTCGAGCCGAAATTCAATCACACTGTACATAACTACTGTGGGCATGGCCAGTCGCCTGTCCGTGATGATCCCGAATTGGGACTGTCTAAAAACAATAACGCAAGACATAATTACTGTGGGCATGGCCAGTTGCCTGCCCTTGAGCGATCCGTGTCGGAACAGGATAGCAGTAAATCTAGACAGCGTTACCAAGGTCATGTCCAGTTGCCTGGCCTTGGGTGTGCCCAGTCGGCGCAAGGCTTGCGAGAGTACTCAAAAGCACGGCAGGGGCGGCATGGTCACGGCCAGTTGCCGGATCATGAGTCCCGGTCGGAAAATAAATTCCAGAGTCATGACCAGTTGCCTGACGTTGGTCGTGTCCAGTCGACGCAAGGCTGGCGAGAGTCCTCAAAGGCAATCAACTTAAGCGAGTACGCAAAAGAAAAATATGTGCCCGAGTCGGGGCGACAAGTAGCCCCTTTAGATGGTGAAGAAGCGTACTACACTCAAGTTCAGACATGCAATGTAACCAACAATGGCAACAGCAGACAAGCAAAAATCGCTGAGCTGAACGAAAAATGGAATCAAACAAAAGCGTTGATGGCCGCCAAAAACTGCTCTCAGTCAAGTGGAACACTATTTTGGGGATATTAAAGGCTTCCCAGCAAAAACGGAGCTCGTAGACATTATCAAGAATGGCGTCCCGGTGAAAACATCTGTCACGGACCTAGACCCAACCAGAGCAATGCAGTATGGAAATCCACAGCACAGTGGCAGAACACATGGACCTAGTTTGGGAAAAACTGTATGAAGATATTAGACGAAATAGAGTGCTATTAATAGTGTTTGACAGAGAATCCGCTGCCTCATTAAAAGGGCTACGGGTGGAACCTCTGGGGGCGGTGGTCACACACAAGGTCAGAATCAATAACGACTACTCGTTTGAGGCCGGAGCAGCCAGGGGGGAGAAGGGGGGATTGAACAGTGACACAAACCGAAGAGGTACCAAAATGTCTCTGTGGTGACGCCCTCCCCGCACTTCTAAAGGCTCTTACAGACCTTCGAATAAGGTTCCCCCACCGCCGTATACTTTTGGCAAAGGCAGACGTAACTGACGCTTTCAGGAATGTTAGAATTGCACCACATAACTTTTGTTATGTGGTAGACGACGTTTTGGTATCGGATTTCAGACTCCCTTTTGGATGGGCAGCCTCGCCAGGGTACTGGGGCCTCATGGCCGCAGCGGCTGAACACGCCCACTGTAACACTACGGTAAATAGCGCCGTTATCCTACCAGAAGGAAAGGCCATGATGTTGCACGTCAAAATCGTGAAGCCGTGGGAGACCGGAAGTGCAACCCGGATTCCAACCGGAGTAAGAGTTAACGCCCCGCGAAGGGGCTGGCCGAACGAACCGTTTTTAACGTCCGTCTACGTCGACGGTTTCATTATGGCCAGCGTGCAGCTCAACGCCTCCGACAGCCCTGATAGCGTCGGTTTCTCTTGCATCAGATAACGTAATATTATTTGGACCAGGCGAAAAAGGTGAAACTCCAATTATCGCCCCGAAGAAGAGCACGAATTGGAATTCAACCGTGGATGCTCTCGGTTTTACCATCAACACCCACACCATGCGAATCTCTGTCACTAAGGAAAGGATAAAAGCGATTAGCCTACTCCTAGAACTTGAGTGGCCAAGTAGCAAAACGCATGCAAGCGCGCAGGCCGTTCTCAGTATGGCCGGAAAATTATGGAACCTCGCGTATGTAGTCAGAGCGAGACGATATTTTGTCTGGCAGCTTTTACGTTTGACCGATCTTCACAAAATAGCTAAGTCGAAAAAACGGACGCGGAGACTAGTTAAACTGGGGTGGAAGTTCCACAATGATATTGCCTTCTGGAAGTGGGCAATCGACCACAACTTGGTTAACGCCGGGGAGTCGCTTGGAGCACCTTTTTACGCACACGTACAACGAACTGCCTCACGACGATACTATTCAGACGCAAGCTTTACTGCAGTCGGGGGGTTTTGCCCAGAGCTCCAGGTGTATTGGAGATACGATCTAAACCACCGGCTGTCCGAGCTTCTGCGAAAACAGGTGGTAACGAAGGGCGAGGACGCAATAACGATCAACTTGCTCGAACTCTGTGGCATGGTAATGACAGCGTACGTGACACAAGTCCTTTTGAAAGATAGGCCGAAAACACCAGGAGATCCAGTACTGTTGAGAGGAGACAACGTGGCAGCAGTGTCGTGGATTAACAGATGTGGAGGATCACGTAACAGACGAGCGGCACTAGCCATGAGATTGTTGGGTAGACTGGAAATCACGAGCGGTTGGACCCATGACGCAAAACATATTCCAGGTGTGCAGAATGTGGTGGCGGACGGCATTTCCAGATGGCCAAAATAACAGATCGCGCGCAATCTGCAGACCCTCGTACACGGGGAGTGGAGAGAGCAAAGTATAGGTCAGAGCGGGTGCGATTTTTTTTAGACAATTCTACAGCCCAATTTTCCCACAGAGTACATGGATGACGTGGTATGGGATGCGATGACACGAACTGCAGAATCATGAACACTTCTCAAACCCCTCCGAGCAGGATCATACGCGGGAGAGGGAGGGAATGAGGACGAGGCGAAAAGATTGGTGGAGACCCTAGCGCTGGCCTCGGTGGGTGGAAGCACGCAAAAGGTGTACTGGAATCAATGGCAAACGTGGTGCCGTCTCAGGGCGATAGAAGGAAAGGGGGCGTGGCTGTTGGAAAGGGACGGAGTCGATGCGGCAGTTAAAGAGCTGACGAAATTCATGGCGTTGCGATACTTTAGCTTCAAAAACCAGAGTCAGACGGTTCGAGGGTATCTAGCCGCGATCAAGTATTTCCACAGAATGTTTGAGGGTTGGGAATTGCCCACGTCGCACTGCATGGTGACAGCAGTAGGAAAAGGGATCGACAGAGCACACGGAAAGTCGGAGGTACGCCCCAAGGTGAGGAAACCTCTGTCGTGGGAACTGCTAACCAAGGGGAGGGGGTGCGTAGCCGGTGCAGAGATCGAAGGGTGGGTAGTGTGGTGCGGTCTCGCTTTGTCGTTTCATCTATTGTGCAGAGCCTCGGAAATTTGGGCTTTTGGTAATGGACTGGTACACCCGGACTTTTGTCTGACGAGAAGGGACTTGGAATTTTATGCGGGAGCGTCACAACTGGCGTGGGGTGACAGGCGCATAGCGGTCAGAGTAGAAGTGAAGTTCCGCGCGTCCAAGTTAGACAACGAGAGGTTAGGGGCAACCGTTACCAGGACGAGCGTAACGGTAGGGAAGGATCAAGCGACGAGGGGTGTAAGGGGTTACGGGGCTCTAGAAATTATTCTGGACCTGCTGAACCTGTACCCCGAGTTGAGCGGGTCAGCACCGCTCATGCAGACACGCACGGCAAGCGGGTGGAAGGTTATCACGCGCGCGGTAGCGACGAAGGCCTTGAGGCGGATGGGCAGTAGTTTGGGTAGAGACCCGGCGCAGTACGCCTTACACTCAGGTAGGACTGGTGGGGCCACGCAGCTGGCGGCACAAGGTACATCGGATATTCAGATCCAAAGGGCGGGGAGATGGAAGTCGCTGGCGTTCATGGTTTACGTAAGAGCGGGAGGGGAGGGGGCAGATTTTGTGTCAGAAGCTCTAACAAGGTAAATCGGGAAGAGGAGTAAGAAGATGAGTTTCACAGGTAATCGGGCTTGCCCAATGGAGAAAAGTGTGGCCAGGGTTTCCGTTTTTTCTCGGCGGTACGGGGCCGAAACGTAAACGTAGCGGGTTAGCCCGAAGGGTGTTTTTCTGTGTTTAGTTTTCTGGGAGCAGGATATCCCATTGTACCATGTGGGTGCCGTCTAGAGCATCATTTTTACTGCGTAAAATAATTCTCACAATTCTTGAGCCAAAATATATACAAATTAATATATTCAAATTCATTTCGAATATGGAGTTTGTGCAATTTGAAGAGGCAAGAATGTGGGAGGGAAAAGGGGTTGTAATAAAGTGGAAGGCGTTATGGAAAAGTGTTGTGGAAGCTGGACACTTGCTGGCAAGCAGCGAAGCGAACAGAAGAGCAGCACGCAGAGCGCAAGGGGAGGTGCAGCGAGCAGAGGTTGGTATTGGTTTGAGCGTTTTTTCCCCACCGTCCCGCCCTAACGCTCAAGAGAGGGGGGGGTGTACTCATGTCGTGCACGGCCGTAGTCATATGACCATAGACCCTCGCATCCCTACAATGCCGGAACGGAGCACGTTGGGTTCTCACCAACCAGGCAGACCTTGCTTGCACCAAGCGCGAAGCGCCGTGAGGTATTGGGCGAGTCGCATGGAGGGTGAGCTGCATCCTGCTAAGAACCGCCTCTGAGGCGGACTTGCATATGGACGACAGCTTCAATGAGTTAATTTAATTTCTGGTGTGGCCACTTCCGGAGACAGCAATGGGTTTTACTATGTAACTGCCTCGCGGATGCCTTACCATATAACACTACGTGATACGACCATTCCCCTTGTGCGGAGCAAAGGTTCTCCACCCCGCACAAATGATCTACTCGACCGCCAGCTTTGGTGACCGCCAAAAAAAATAACAAAAAAAAACGGCACCCTGGTTGTCTAGCTCACGCAGCGAGTGGCGTGTTTTACAGCGTCGTTGCCAACCGACGCCAACCCAACCTATAAATATATCATATATTTATAGGAGGGGGGGGAGGGGGGGGCAGTAAGGTTTTGGTAGAATATTAGCGTAACATAGTAGCAGAAAAGTGTGGCCAGGGTTTCCGTTTTTTCTCGGCGGTACGGAGCCGAAACGTAAACGTAGCGGGTTAGCCCGAAGGGTGTTTTTCTGTGTTTAGTTTTCTGGGAGCAGGGTATCCCATTGTACCATGTGGGTGCCGTCTAGACATATTTTTACTGCGTAAAATAATTCCACAATTCTTGAGCCAAAAATATGACAAAACGGAACTGGTGTTTCTTCTGCTGTAGATCATCGCCCCACCAGGTCACTTGTTGCGGGGACTCTCTGACTGGGCTCTGCCCGGGTTCTGCCTGGGTTTTTCTGGGTTATAATTAATACATCCTACTTCGCGTCAGCTAGGGTGACTGACTGTCTCGAGTGGTACAGCTTTATGCTGGCCTTGAGCTGAGCTAGGTCATCCGGAGCATTTCCTTGCGACAGCCGGTTACCCCTCGAATACTGCAGTATTATGGGAAGCCCCGGATGACCTAGCTCAGCTCAAGGCCAGCATAAAGCTGTACCACTCGAGAGAGTCAGTCACCCTAGCTGACGCGAGGTAGAATGTGTGAATTATTACCCAGAAGAACCCAGGCAGAACCCGAGCAGACAGTCAGAGAGTCCCCCGCAACATGTGACCTGGTGGGGCGATGATCTACAGCAGATGAAACACCAGTTCCGTGTTACCCCCCTGCATAATCCATATACACCTGAAACCCCGGGGACGAATAATATCCAAGGTATCCCATGTAGACTGTAGACCACATCCGTTATACCATCCGCATATTCCATACCCACCTATGATACCCGGGGATGTACCCAGGATGTCCCCTGATGAGAACAGACTCCCTACAGCATAATATATCCACAAAACGCATGATGGCATATCCGACCCACTGGCTGGTTGTGTTGGTTTGGCTGGGGGGCTCATGGTCGAGTTCCCGCCGCACCCGGGGATGATAAGTCCCCATCCTCAAATCATAAACCCTTCCATACACCTACAACTCGAACAACCCGGGGACAAAAGCGGGCATGCCTTGGGTCGATACCGGCGGGCACGATGGTCCTCATATTTTGTACCTAGCAGCATACGGGTATTACTATACCATACGCTATACATAGTACTATGGGAGACCCAAGGCTAGCGCCACGGGCGGAGCCGTGGCTGTACCGCTAGTACAAATAGAATACGGCAAACGATTGCTCTCGTCCACACCTCCAGGCTGTTTTTTTTCGTTTGCAGCAATACGAAATTGCATGAGATATTCATCATTTTGCCCAAAATGACTGATTCTGGTCGTTTTTGGCCAGTCTTGGAGATTGTTTTTTATGCATTGTTGCGTAACTCTTGAATTTAGTGTGGAAAAATATTTTTCTTTCTCAATCTCAGCATCGATTTCTCTTGACTTTGCGGTCGCGAATATTGTTGTATCATTAAAAAAATGTATGTTTTTATGAGTTATGACTATGAACGTCATTTGTTTTGTTCATGAATCTGGAATTATTGTTGACAAGTGCTGGATCATATCCACACTTAATCTGTAGCACATATAAAACACACCCGATATGGACTGCCACTTTCTCCTGTAAACCCTACCGTACTTTAACCCCCCAGGGAGGGCGGGCGGGTTCTTGTTTCAACTCGCCGAACTCCCACCCAGTGCTACTGCTGTAGACCCCTGCTCGCCCACACCCACGAGTAGAGCCCCGTACTAGTTGGTACTCTTCCTTTCTATCCCAACCCTTCCCAGCCTCCGCTGCACTTCCAGTGCAATCACTCACTGCAACCTCCCAACATGGCCCTATTCCCCATCCCCTATCAATCACGCCAACGATTCAGTACCTCTCCACAAACTCCAGAGTTCCTTCGTTCAATCTTCCACTTGGAAATATTCAAGGCTTATCACGGTATTTTGACGAGACGGTAACGACGGTAACGGCGGGACGGGACGGTAAAACCGTCGTTAAACTGTTCCCGTCGTCCCGTCAAATCCCGTCCCGCCGACAAATCTCCAACCGTTGAACTGTACCGTCCCGTCCCGTCATCGAAATCTGCCCCGTTGAACTTTACCGTCTCGTCCCGTCAAGAAAATCGCTCCCGTTGAAAATTACCGTCCCGTCCCGTCGAGATAATGTAATTTACCGTCCCGTCCCGTCATGTACCGTTGTCTTTACCGTCCCGTCCCGCCGACAAAACTTGTCTCTCCCGCCAAGATTCACACCTGCCCGTTGTCTGTTCCTGTCATTCCCACCAAGAATCTACGAATTTACAAAAAAACAAATCATACTGGTATCAGGGGCGTCCAGAAAAAAAAGAAAACGACACACCACACCCCCAGAGGTCGGAATAGAAAACCGTTGCAACCGTTGGGATCACATGATGAAGTAAGAAAATGGAAAAAAAACAAATATCCTTATTTTCATTTTTTTCACCTGGTTTTAGTAACCCCCCCCCCCCCTCCGTCTCGAAAGGGATGCGTGGTCAATGGTCAAATGACTAAGGCAAGCAACAAATGATGTACGCCCCCCCCCCCCCCCCTAACGAACGAAAAAATCTGTGAGATGTCGAAAAAAAAAAATCGACCTCCCTCGCTGGTTTGTACATTAAAATTAAATTAAAGTGATACGAATTTACGAATTTACGGAATTACGGAATTACGAAAATTCCGAAATATGAAACATCAAAATAATAGCGCGCAGAGGGGTTGCTCTGCACGCGGGTCCCAGTGACGCTTTGCCACCATCGATATCTTATAGGACTGGAGTCCCGTTTTGGGGACAAATCACTTAAAATTAAAGTGGTTTGTCCCCAAAACGGGACTGCAGTTCTAAAAGGGATATGATCGTTTGACGCGCTTACAGCGGTACGAGTACGTACTATTGTGTGACCCGCTCCCCGCCGCAAAGCCTGTCTGTGATGTGTGGTGACAAGTACAGTCAGTAATACTCATCTTTCACTTGTACGGTTATACATGCATTCAATTCGTCATCAATCGCATCAATCGAAAATATTCCGTGTGTGTTCGACGAGTATATGTCAAGATGTCAAGATGTCAGGCAGTATGATGATACACGTCGTAAAATATGTGATGTCGAGCGGCGTAACTTGTTGTGTGTCGTTTCATTTGGCGTTGGCGTTACATTTTCATTTTGGGATCTGAAATCGTCGATCATTGACTCCGACTTCACCGATGGCCCATGGCCCATGGCATGGGCCAAGGACCATGCGCGTACGAACGTAGAGATCATATATCATGACGATTGATTGTGTGCTTCGTATCACACACACGAACGACCGTCTGTCACACACATCAACGGCAGTAGTCGGACCCACTCCGCTTCCTGACGATTCCATCCAAAATATATTCCACGGACACGCATACAGAGGGTTGGCAGCTGGGCGGGGCACGGGGGTCGGGGCTCCGCCCCGACCCCCGCTCCCCGCCACCTCGCCTGTGAAGTATGATTTATTGTTGTAGCTTGTACAGAAAGCTATGCCTGGCATTCATCATGTGCATACAGCTTGTGTACACTCGACACTCGGCCTATACTGTACCTGTTGCTATGTCTCGCCAATAATGCTGCCTGACAGCGTCCTCCGTCCCAAGGCACACGGCTCGAAGTGTCAGCCGGGTGGAGTGGGGGAAGTAATTAAGCCGAAGTCGTGGGTGATTTCTACCACGAACGAAGAGCACGTTGGCGGAAAATTCCAGGACGTACGTAACCGTGCAGCCGCCCCTTTAGCAGAATTAATTAATTAAATGCACCTCCATATTCTTCTCCCTCTTTCGCTAAATTAATTAATTATACCCCCCCCTACACACACTTCTCCCTCTTTCGCTAAATTAATTAATTATACCCCCCCCTACACACAGTATAGTACAGAACAGTTATTATATATAACCCTGTACTATATGTATGTATGTACGCATACAGAGGGTTGGCAGCTGGGCGGGGCACGGGGGTCGGGGCTCCGCCCCGACCCCCGCTCCCCGCCACCTCGCCTGTGAAGTATGATTTGTTGTTGTAGCTTGTACAGAAGAAAGCTATATGCCTAGCATTCATCATGTACATACAGCTTGTGTACACTCGACACTCGACCTATACCTCCTGTTGCTGTGTCTCGCCAATAATAATGCTGCCTGACAGCGTCCTCCGTCTATATATGTATGTACGCATACAGAGGGTTGGAAGCTGGGCGGGGCACGGGGGTCGGGGCTCCGCCCCAACCCCCGCTCCCCTCCACCTCGCCTGTGAAGTATTATTCATTGTTGTAGATTGTACAGAAAACTGTCTATGCCTGGTATTATTCATCATGTACATACAGCTTGTGTACACTCGACACTCGACCTATACCTGTTGTTGCTGTGTCTCGCCAATAATGCTGCCTGACAGCGTCCTCCGTCTATATGTATCTATGTACGCATACAGAGAGTTGGCAGCTGGGCGGGGCACGGGGGTCGGGGCTCCGCCCCGACCCCAGCTCCCCGCCACCTCGCTTGTGAAGTATGATTTATTGTTGTAGATTGTACAGAACGCTATGCCTGGCATTCATCATGTACGTACATACAGCTTGTGTACACTCGACGCTCGATCTATACCTGCTGTTGCTGTGTCTCGCCAATAATGCTGCCTGACAGCGTCCTCCGTCTATATATGTATGTATGTACTCGTCAGGTGCTAGCGCACACGCAGCGTAAATGGGCGTCCTCCACGTTACCGTCAGGTGCTAGCGCACAACGCAGCGTATGTCACCTCGGCTTAGCAGCAGCAGCAGCACAGCAGCAGGAAGCAGCCGTCCTCCACGTTATCGTCATGTGCTATAGCGCACAACGCAGCGTGTCACCTCGGCTACGCCGCCGTCGCTTTGAAAAACTAACTGCTGTACTACTTGTATAATAGGTCTACTCGCGGGCATGTGATGGGCATACATGATGACATCCGATGTAAAGCTCAGTACGAGTACGTCCGACACAATCATCGACTCGACCCAGAGCTGATATTACCGAGTCGGGTTAAGTCTCGAATTTGTATAACATTATCTAGCCAAAGGCTACAGAGTCAAATTTTTTAATTCTTATGACAGGTGTAAGATGAAGTAGAGGGATTGATGGGCTACAGAGCCAAATCGTGTTTGGAGTTGAACTAAGTAGGGGAGGGGATTACAAAAAAAAGATGGAATTAGACCTCGAAACAGAGTTGAATGGCAGGGGATTTGGGAAATTCAATAATTTCCGCGGCAGAGCCCAGTAACTAAAGTCACTGGGAAATTCCGAAATATGAAACATCAAAATATCAAAATATGAAATAATGAAATAACAACAATTTGAATTTACGAATTTGCGAATTTGGTTCTGACGTTAAAATTCAATTATTAATAATGAGGAGATATTGATGCGAGAAGGCCGCAGGCCTTCGAGCATCAATAAATGCTCTTCATAATGGGTTGGGTGTCTGCCCGTGGGGGTGTACCCCTGCTCGCGAATGGACACAAACGGACAAAAAACAGTTCTGAAAGCTGCCACAGCGTGCCTTTATTTACTGGATTGCTTAATATTGAGGTTTGTCTGTCTGCACGTCCCTCGTTCGCTTTGCTTTCGCCGTGCGACGCGTACGCCGCACCGATTCAGACGCGCTCGGGACTGATAGACGCTCGCTATTTACGCTTAAAGTTTAGGACTGCTCGTGTCGAAAGCGGTGCCGAGATCGCAGAGCTAGGTCGCATAGTGGTATATTTACATCATAGTGAAGAGCAAATCTCATCATGCTTCGTCTACAGAAATAACCTTGCCAGCGGCAGCGTTTTGAGCAGCGACTGATGCGGCAGCCTCCACGTCGCAGTTAGCCTTTAGCGCCGCTACATCCTGGAGAACCTTCGCTAGCCCGGGGATCAAGTGCGAGTTGAGCTTGAGCAGCATCATCGTTTCGATTTTGTCAGTCCCAAGGGAGGTGCGCAGTTGGCTAACGACTGCCGAAAGAGCAGAGAAGTTCCTTTCTGCTTGACAACTGGTGGTGTCGATCCCCAGGTACAGTCGAGCCAACAGTCCGACATGTGGCCAGCGAGCCGGCACTACCACCCCCCTCCGTCTTGGCGTCTACTACATCCATCGCCTGTACCTTCCACGCGTTGAGTACATCGAAATCAGGCGAATTGGCTGCAACGGGCGTGTTCATGTACTCACCGAACTCGCGCAGTGCGGCATCCGTACGTGACTCCGGTCCATTCTCGTTGCTGCACTGCGGAACAATATTGCGCGAAAGCCTCAACCTTTCCAACCTGCTCAGCACGGACGGAGGGGGCGCCCCCCCGCTCCCGCTTCCCCCCCCCTCCCCGCTCGCCCCTGCCCCGACGCCTGCTGATCCAGCTCCCGCCGCTCCTGCGTCGCCCGTCCCTGGTAGCCCTGCTCCGGCGCCCTCGGAACCGCCTGCCCCGACGCCCGCCGAACCGCCTGACCCAGCTCCTCCGTCCACGCTTGGCTCGGCGTAGTTTAATATATTTTATTGTTTTATTTACAAGAACGGGTGGAATGAGGAGCGTGACAGACGCCTTCAAGTGGTCAAACTCCTAACTGCATTAAGCTACTGCGTTGGCGGTTTTTTTTTTTTTGCTGTGTTCCTACTGTGTTGGCGGTTTTTCTCTTTTTGCTGTGTTCCTGCAATTGACATTGATTGGATCGTTTTGTATTTCAAGCGATATGTGTCAGCACATAAACCTTTTTTGGCTCATGCGCAAGTATATAGGTTGGTGGGGGTTCGTTGTGGGTTGTGGGTGAGAGAGTAATAGCTAGGTGGGTCGGTTGATCCCTGGGCCGGTTGTCCCAACAACATCCACCAACATTTCTAGTCAAGCGATGTGCGTCAGCGCGAAACCTTGTACAGGAGTGGATCGTAGGTATACGTGAATAAAAATAAAAMTGGTACAATGGTTCCAAGATCAAGTTATCGTAAAAAAATGAAACAAAATTAAGAAGGAAAGCAGCAGCAGCGGCCGGAAACGTAGGGCATCATATTTGTGTACTCAGCAGGTCAAATACGTACGTTTGTGTTTGGTTTGTATTTTTCTGCATTATTTCATAACTCGTTCTGTTTTATTTTCTTTCTGTTACGTACGAAAACAAAAAAAATGGAAGAATAAAAAAATGAAACAAAATTAAAGAAGAAAAAAAAATATTTGCAAAAACCGTACAGGTATCAGCAGCAGCAGCAGCAGATAATAAATGGGATGGACAAAAAAAAAAAAAAAAAAATCCTGCTGCTGCTGCTGTACGAGTACGTACCAGGAATATGAGCCCAGCGGTGGTCTGGTGTGACTTATCACCTATACCATGCATCGAGGAGGCTGGGAGCACGAACTACGACCAAGCTTAGCCATCTTAAAACCACGTTCACCAGCCACCACAAGCAACAAGCTTCTCGTGCTCCTGTTGCTCGGCTGGTGGCGGTGGTGTTTGTGGTGTTCGTGGTGGTGGTGATGGTTGCTGGTACTACTGTCGTTTTTCCGTGTTGCTGGTGGTGGTACCTGCGTTCCCGAGAAAGGAGAGCACAACAAGGCAAGCCACACCATCACACCACCACACCACATGCTGCCACGACACCAACACCACCAGGACAGAGCTATTGCACGACTGCGCATCTTCCATATAGCTACTAGGTGGTAGTGGCGGTGCGGGTGGTGATGGTGTTTGGTGGTGGTGGTGGTGGTGATGGTAGTGGTGGTGTGGTGGTGGTGTGGTGTTGGTGTGGTGGTGGTGATGGGTGTTTTCTTGTGGTAATGCTCATCGTTGCTATTAATACGTACAACTGCTAGTTTGCTACTGCCGAAACATCCCAGTGACAATTGCCACTGGTAACTAATTATCACCAGTCACTATGCGACCTAGTCTGCGATTCGGCACCGCTTTCGACACGAGCAGTCCTAAACTTTAAGCGTAAATAGCGAGCGTCTATCAGTCCCGAGCGCGTCTGAATCGGTCGGTGTACGCGTCGCACGGCAAAGCAAACCGAACGAGGAAAGCAGACGAGAGACGAGCAGACAGACAAACCTCAATATTAAGCAATCCAGTAAATAAAGGCACGCTGTGGCAGTTTTCAGAACTGTTTTTTGTCCGTTTGTGTCTGTCGTGAGCAGGGGCACACACCCACGGGCAGACACCCAACCATTATGAAGAGCATCTATTGATGCTCGAAGGCCTGCGGCCTTCTCGCATCAATATCTCCTCATTATTAATAATTGAATTTTAACGTCAGAACCAAATTCGCAAATTCGTAAATTCAAATTGTTGTTATTTCATTATTTCATATTTTGATATTTTGATGTTTCATATTTCGGAATTTCCCAGTGACTTTAGTTACTGGGCTCTGCCGCGGAAATTATTGAATTTCCCAAATCCCCTGCCATTCAACTCTGTTTCGAGGTCTAATTCCATCTTTTTTTTGTAATCCCCTCCCCTACTTAGTTCAACTCCAAACACGATTTGGCTCTGTAGCCCATCAATCCCTCTACTTCATCTTACACCTGTCATAAGAATTAAAAAATTTGACTCTGTAGCCTTTGGCTAGATAATGTTATACAAATTCGAGACTTAACCCGACTCGGTAATATCAGCTCTGGGTCGAGTCGATGATTGTGTCGGACGTACTCGTACTGAGCTTTACATCGGATGTCATCATGTATGCCCATCACATGCCCGCGAGTAGACCTATTATACAAGTAAGTACAGTAGTTAGTTTTTCAAAGCGACGGCGGTGTAGCCGAGGTGACACGCTGCGTTGTGCGCTATAGCACATGACGATAACGTGGAGGACGGCTGCTGCTGCTGTGCTGCTGCTGCTGCTAAGCCGAGGTGACATACGCTGCGTTGTGCGCTAGCACCTGACGGTAACGTGGAGGACGCTGATTTACGCTGCGTGTGCGCTAGCACCTGACGAGTACATACATACATATATAGACGGAGGACGCCGTCAGTCAGCATTATTGGCGAGACACAGCAACAGCAGGTATAGATCGAGCGTCGAGTGTACACAAGCTGTATGTACGTACATGATGAATGCCAGGCATAGCGTTCTGTACAATCTACAACAATAAATCATACTTCACAAGCGAGGTGGCGGGGAGCTGGGGTCGGGGCGGAGCCCCGACCCCCGTGCCCCGCCCAGCTGCCAACTCTCTGTATGCGTACATAGATACATATAGACGGAGGACGCTGTCAGGCAGCATTATTATTGGCGAGACACAGCAACAACAGGTATAGGTCGAGTGTCGAGTGTACACAAGCTGTATGTATGTACATGATGAATGCCAGGCATAGCTTTCTTCTGTACAAGCTACAACAATAAATTATACTTCACAGGCCAGGTGGCGGGGAGCGGGGGTCGGGGCGGAGCCGACCCCCGTGCCCCGCCAAGCTGTCAACCCTCTGTATGCGTACATACATATATACATATATAGACGGAGGACGCTGTCAGGCAGCATTATTGGCGAGACATAGCAACAGGTACAGTATAGGCCGAGTGTCGAGTGTACACAAGCTGTATGTACATGATGAATGCCAGGCATAGCTTTCTGTACAAGCTACAACAATAAATCATACTTCACAGGCGAGGTGGCGGGGAACGGGGGTCGGGGCGGAGCCCCGACCCCCGTGCCCCGCCCAGCTGCCAACCCTCTGTATGCGTGTCCGTGGAATATATTTTGGATGGAATCGTCAGGAAGCGGAGTGGGTCCGACTACTGCCGTTGATGTGTGTGACAGACGGTCGTTCGTGTGTGTGATACGAAGCACACAATCAATCGTCATGATATATGATCTCTACGTTCGTACGCGCATGGTCCTTGGCCCATGCCATGGGCCATGGGCCATGGGTGAAGTCGGAGTCAATGATCGACGATTTCAGATCCCAAAATGAAAATGTAACGCCAACGCCAAATGAAACGACACACAACAAATTACGCCGCTCGACATCCCATATTTTACGACGTACCCATCATACTGCCTGACATCTTGACATCTTGACATATACTCGTCGTACACACACGGAATATTTTCGATTGATGCGATTGATGACGAATTGAATGCATGTATAACCGTACAAGTGAAAGATGAGTATTACTGACTGTACTTGTCACCACACATCACAGACAGGCTTTGCGGCGGGGAGCGGGTCACACAATAGTACGTACTCGTACCGCTGTAAGCGCGTCAAACGATCATATCCCTTTTAGAACTGCAGTCCCGTTTTGGGGACAAACCACTTTAATTTTAAGTGATTTGTCCCCAAAACGGGACTCCAGTCCTATAAGATATCGATGGTGGCAAAGCGTCACTGGGACCCGCGTGCAGAGCAACCCCTCTGCGCGCTATTATTTTGATGTTTCATATTTCGGAATTTTCGTAATTCCGTAATTCCGTAAATTCGTAAATTCGTATCACTTTAATTTAATTTTAATGTACAAACCAGCGAGGGAGGTCGATTTTTTTTTTTCGACATCTCACAGATTTTTTCGTTCGTTAGGGGGGGGGAGGGGGGGGGGCGTACATCATTTGTTGCTTGCCTTAGTCATTTGACCATTGACCACGCATCCCTTTCGAGACGGAGTAACGAACAAAAAATTCTGTGAGATGTCGAAAAAAAAAAATCGACCACCCTCGACGGGGGGGGGGGGTTACTAAAACCAAGTGAAAAAAATGAAAATAAGGATTTTTTTTTTTCCATTTTCTTATTTCATCATGTGATCACAACGGTTGCAACGGTTTTCTATTCCGACCTCTGGGGGTGTGGTGTGTCGTTTTCTTTTTTTTATGGACGCCCCTGTCCCGTCCCGTCGTGAAAAATTATATTTACCGTCCCGTCCCGTCGTGGAAAAAAAATCCGTTGAATTTTACCGTCCCGTCCCGTCGTGAAAATATACCCCGTTGAAATTACCATCCCGTCCCGTTGAGAAATTGTACACCAACCGTCCCGTCCCGTTCCTTCCCGTCTCGAAAACCTGTTTGGTCGTCATTTTACCGTCCCGTCCCGTCCCGTCTTCATTTTCCCCCCCGCCAAACAAGTAAAAACAGTACCTTCCCGTCCCGTCTCGATTATCGAGTACCGTGATAAGCCTTGGAAATATTTTGTGCCGGACGAACCATACGAGTATACAGTAAAAGGTAGAACTCTGGTCTTATGGTTCATGCGGTCCATTGTGATGGCGGGGCTTTGTCCCACCGTGTTATTTCTGTAATAATACAAGTATGCCTCTGTCATGAGTGTGTCAACCGGATGATGAGCACCTCTGGCTCGGGTGTTTGAGCGATGCTGGCCCTGAGCTGTGTGTCGATCCCAGTCTATTTTGGTCAATCCCAGTCTATTTTGTGTCCTATTTATAGTTTGTACTGGTGATGTGCTACTACCTGCCGCACGAGTGTGTACCATGTATTTCTGGTGCATCTCGACAAACTGAGACGAAGTTTAGAAATATACCTGTTTCGTGATCAAAACCAGAGATAAACTTGGCCCATTCATCATGCTTTTTGTGTGTAAAATGAAGCCAAATAGCGTAATCTAGCGCCAGCCAACCAGTGCCAGCCAACTAGTCGGCTAAAATCAGTTAGTTGGCTGGCTTCGCGAGCCAACTAATAACTAGCCAGAACCAACTCACAGCCCTAATAACTACAACAGCAGCAATACTGTTGTTGTATACCACACATACTCACGAAAAATGCACATCTCACACCCCCACAGCAGACAGCGCAGCGCCGTGCCGTGAGCCGTGCTGCTGTGCTTTCACTTTCGAACGTATAGCTTTGTCGTCCTGGAGCATGGAGCTATTGTGCACCCCGAGCATGTTTTGCATGCATGTCAAGTCCGCCGTTTCTTTGTTGCACCATGAACCTCTTGGCATTTTCAAGTCGTGGTCCCTGCACTACACCATGGACCTCTTCTGTACCCATTTCCTTGCGCGAGCGTAGCGGGCGGCGTCAGCCTCCCGCGAAGCGGAGCCCTTTTATATAGATACATACTCGTAGGGGTAGGACCATGTTGCGCGCGTGCCGTACGAGTCCTTGCATTGTGACTCGGACATCAACATGTATCGTCTCCCAATGACGTATTATCTATCGGAGCCATGAATTAAAAAAAAAAAACATTTAGTTTTTCGCGCAATGTTCTACATGTCCATTTGTTCCATTTTTTTTTCCATTTATTGGAACGCGAAGCCTTCCAAAAATTTGCCCTCTGAAGAATTCCCAATATTTCCATTTTTTTCAAATATGTCCTCTTTTTCCTTTTGTTTGAGCTGAATACTCCACATTGTAGAGGAAGAATTTGCTGGGAATATTCCTTGGCTCTCTATATACACCTACTGCGACTACGATATAAATACCCCAAAAAATGGTGGAGGAGGTGGGGGTGGTGGATGCAATATAGCTCCAATATAGCTCCGCGGTCTATATGGTGCCCAGCTCCGTATACATGGCGCCGGTTGGATTCCACGCAGTGGCTGCGACGGCTTTTTTTTTGCAATCGGCGTTTTTACGAATTTGAGGAATTTTGACCGTTTACGGTTCGCGCTTCACGCTCACGGCCTCCGGCGGCTCCTGCGGAGGGCTAATTATATTTCTACACCTTGTGGGTGGGAGCAGGGTGCCAAATGGAATCATATCCGGGTGGGATCAGGTTTGGGTGGGATCATATCCGGCTGGGATCAGGTTTGGGTGGAATCAGGAGAGCAAACAAAGGCCTGTTTTGTTTTCCCGCCTGTTTTTGTTTCCCGCACGTTTTTATGGGGAATATTCCCAGAACGTTTTCCCTCTACAATGTGGAAGACTCTACTGGGTTTTTCTGGAAAAAAATATTGGAAAGTGTGGGGAAAAGCTGCTCGATAAGATGGCGTGGCCATTATTTGCTCTCTCAAGTCCCCAAGAGGGCAAGAGGGTTATTGATAATAGTTACCAGGTATAATTGTAATACCAAGTATTCATACTGCTGTATGTATGAATACGTATTTATTTGACGACTTGACGCAATTATTATACACATTAATACAAGGGCTCCGCATGAGTGCCGGCATTCGTCGGCACCCATGCTTCGGATAGGAACATTTACATAATCTGTTTGGTACCATCCTTATTATGTACAACAATGTGATGGCGCTCGCTCGTGTTTCGATATCTGACACATGAGACGTATATATATATATCAAGGCTATGCCAAGTGTTGCCGGAAGAAGGAAAAAATGCCAAGTGTTGAAATTCAGTTCACAATCTCATTTCTCAGTCTTTTGTCTCAGAAATGCATCACCAGGGTCGCCTTTCTGTCGGGCTCGTTTTTGGTGTCCTCTGAATGGTCTCAGTTCTCAGGATAGTAACTAATGTGAGGTTTACAAAAATGCCAACTGTTGAAATTAAGTTATCAACCTCATTTCTCAATCGCAGTTTTAGAAATGCACTAGTCGCTTATACTCGTAGAGTACAGCAGTAATAAATACACCACGAAATGGGAGCTAGCTGTGGATTCACCCGCGTTTCTCTCGGGCTCGTTTTTGGTGTTTTCTGAATAAACTCGGCTCTCATGACAATAAGGTGTAATATTTACGACAATGTAATGCGCTCGCTCTTGTTTCGATATCTGACACATACGTACATAATCAAGGCAATGCCAAGTGTTGCAGGAAGAAGAAAATGCTGAAATATGTTGGTGCTTAGTTCGCAACAACCTCGTTATCAGTCTCAGTCTCAGAAATGCACCACCAGTCGAGGTGGGCTCAGTTTTGGTGCGGCAAAAGCGACGCCTGGTGACCCTCCGCATGTCCGAGTACTACTACTGCTGCTTGCTGTTGTACTGTAGGACAGAGTACAGCAGCAGTATTAATCGCACCGCGAAATGGGAGCTAGCTATGAATTCACCCGCGAAAAAGAACAAAAATATCCCCGGTATTATTATTCAACCGAGTATTTTGTTGTCGTCTTGTACCTGTACAAAGACTGCTGTGCTTACTGCTGTAGCACTGTGCTCGCATTCCCACGAGGTGAGGCGGAGGGGGTGAAAGGAGCTATAAAGACGGCCTGCCCAGGGACGTTTTTTTTTTTTCTCGTGACCTCGACGTCCCTTATTGACGATAATATTTGAGCCGTCGCCGGCTGTCTGTCGATGCCAGGCGCGTCATTTACGATGGATCACGCACCCCCTTCCCAAACGCGTGCTCCTGTCTTTGCTTCAGTTGCCGCATTTTTCTACTCGCCTATCTGTGTACTCACTTTTTCCCGCGTGCCGCGCACGACCGCTGACCACTTTTGTTAGGACAAGTATTTGTTTTCTTTCGGACCATTTGCTACTCTGCCTCCCTTTCATGTTTAGGATTAGGCACCACGTTGCGGCTTTATGTTGATGGTCCGTCTCATTTTTTATGTCATTTCTAGGTTTTTCTACGCCCTTGCCCCCCGCCCTTGCATTTGCGCTAAGGTGAGGCAGGCTAATCATGCATCATTTTTCTGGTTACCGCAAAAACATTTTTTCCGCCCTCCCTTCGAGCGTGTTGGGAGTTGGGAGTGCTGTCTTTTTGTTTTCCCCTTTTCTTCTTTGTATTCGTTCTTCTTGCTGCTTGATACGTACCACTTTGTGCCTCCGCCTTCTTTTCTCGCGTAGTGCCGTATGGGTGATTATCACTTACGTATTGCATGTGTTTCCTTTGCTCTCCCTACTTCAGCTTGAGCGTGAAACCCTACTTTTGCATTTTCCGATTTTAGTTTTGGGTTTCTTCCCGCCACTCTTGACTGCGTGTGCTGCAAGTCGACTGTCGAGCGCCCTTCCCGTTGTCGGATTGTTTTTTAATTCCTCCGCGCCACTCTTGTTTGAGTGTGCTGCAAGTAGTGCCCGAAACTATTTGGGCACGTCGGCTATCGAGCGCCCTTCTCTTTTTCCCACTTGGGCCGTGCTTTTCGTAGCTATGTAGTCTGCTTGTTTTCGTGTCACTTTGCACCATTCCACCAGACCACTTACCCTAGGATTGCCCGTCGCGTATAATCCTTGGATCTGGACTACCGTGCTCTGTTTCTGTCTATGTTTCCCCCTTGGCATTTGACATACTCACATCGTTTTGTTATTTCCCCCCTACGGTTAGGTCGGAGTTCACACCCGCTAGCACTCGTGTCGCCGCCTCAAATCCGTGCTGTTTATTTTCATTGTTTGATTTTCTCTGGAACCCTTTTCTTGCCAGTACTGAATGCCTGCGTATCCTGCGTTATAGTCTCCCTGGTGGTAGGACCCCATTAGTCCCCCTAGGCAGATACTTTGGCGCATGTCATACTTTTTGCGTTATTTCTAGCATGTTGTGCTCCCTACATTGGGTGCACTTTTCGGCTTGTCGCCTTTCTTCAGCATGGTTATCGTGTCGTCCTTGGTTAGTAACCTGCTTTCTGTAGGCGGCATATTTTTTTAACCGGCTTTCGCCTTGCAAGTTATAGAGGTGTGGGAGTGGGTTGTGAAGTACAGTATATTCGGTCCATTTCCCAGAAGTTTCTGCATGGATTTTGTACCCTCTGATTTCTATGCATCTGCATATACTGCCCTTCAGGGTGGGCTTGTGTCACGGTATTCATGGTATCCCCGTTTCCCCTCTATTGTTGTGGAGGCGTTGCTATTTATATATTCCTCTGAGAAGAGGAATACTTGCCCTCCTGCTGAGAACTTCTGGAGAGGCAAGAAACCGCTAACAATATGAACCAAACACGTGTGAGTGCGAGTGATCAAGAGTAACCAGAGTAAACCTGCACAGTAGTCGGGCTTGCCCCATACTGCCTAAACTAATGCATGATGCCGCGGCCGTAAGGCCGTGCCGTGTCTTCACAGGTAGTCGGGAGAAAGCGGTCGCTTTCGCGAGACCGAGCTATCAAAGAAAGAAGCTCGCGGCGACAAAAAAAAAAGCCGAGATTCTGGAACTGAACACATGTACAAAACAAATACGTAGAACCTCGCCACCTCCAAGAAACAACCACGAAATAATCTTGCTGCCTCGAAGAAACAACCTCAATATCCCGCAAAGACCTTGCTGCCTCGAAGAAAAGTATCGATGTCCCGCCGTCTCGCAAGAGCCTACGGATTGAAGGTTCCCGCGCTCGGCGACGCCGCGCGACCCGAGAGTGCGCGCGGGGGGGTTATGAGGGGCGGAGGCTCAGGGACGCGACCTCGAGAAGGGCGGGCGAGAAAGCGATCGCGAGGTCGCCGAAAGGATTCTGATTGGAATCCGGTCTGAAGCGAAGTCGATCCGAAGTACCCCGGTTGTCAGCTCAGAGGCCCTTGATCATATATATATATCATACGTACGAGTACGTCGATTCGCCTGAAATGCGTGGCGGCAAAGACATAACAGGTATACCTGTTAAATGTATAGTTATGTTTGTGAATTTTTGTACTTTTCGCAATTTTTCTCTTCGCACGAGCTCTTTTCGGCAAAACGCTAAGTACTCCGACACGGGAGGCCCGGCCAGACACATTGGTCGAGGTTTGAGCTCGATCCGAGCACTGTAGCTCGCGTGGCGGGCGCTCAAAGTTTTTTTTCCCGCGGGAGTGGATAAGACGATTTCCCGGGTTTTCTGCATGAGGCCTTATTTTGTACGTACGTGCCAGTAAATAATCATGTATTGTTTATTGTTTTTTGCCCTGTTCTTTCCCTTCTACGAGCTCATCATGAGCACATAGGAGAGCCCACCGACATACCAGTATACCACAGGTTGACAATAGAACATGCAGAGAGCACAACGTTACAACTCTCCATAAGCACCAGCGGATAACACAGTCCGTGTGTGACACGCCCATCTGCGCTGTATCGCTGTGGCTAGCTGTGTCTATCGGAGCCTGCGGTCCATAATCAACACCATCTATCTACCTGTTTCTTCTGTTCTGCTGCTGTGTGTGACAGACCCACGCTCACTATGACCGGAAATGTAGTGACCGCTTTGAATGAATAGGAGTACCCCAACTGTCCTTATTTTTTTCGTATTTTGTGTTTGTTCCCCGAATCTCACTCCAGAAATCCACGAGACATCAAACAACATGCAACGAACACAAACAACGCCACAGCCCCGGCTAGAAGCACA
The DNA here is from genome assembly GCA_008828725.1 of Saccharina japonica. Lineage (NCBI taxonomy): Eukaryota > Phaeophyceae > Laminariales > Laminariaceae > Saccharina > Saccharina japonica. The sequence continues at coordinate 59,103 of MEHQ01002366.1, forward strand.
ATAAGCAGATGTGCCTGTGGCGGGTCCACCGTATACTGCTGTGGCTATTAATTGGTGGTTGCTTTATCGCAGGCTTCCTTCCGTCATCAGGCACCACCATCTCTCTCTCTTCTGCTGCTGCTGCTGCTCGCTGCTGTGCTAGCATGATGTATATGTGCGGCCTGTCGTGCGTCTGGCGCGCGCCGCGACAAATAATAGTGTACCCGTACGAAAATGTGTTTTTGAAAATATAACCAAACGGTCGCCATGCCCGATTCTAGATTTGAAGGCTTGAGCTCGATCCTTGGCGGTGCCTACGTTTTGTTTTTTTGTTATACTTTTTTGTATTGTACGTAACCCAGACCCCACATACATAAGACACCCAGCGCCCAAAAACCAAGTGGATTTCTTAGGCAGGTATGGTCGAGAGTTCCAGCCCCTTCTTCAGTGCATTATGTTCTACAGGGGTCCGCACCTGACTTTTCCCCGAAAATTATGAAAAGTTAAAAAAAAAAAAATCGTAGAATCACAAATTAAAACGAACAGGCCAGAATGAAGATACGTTTCAAAACCAAAGGCATTTTGCCCCACCGATTCGTATGACGAAACAGAAGGCATGCTCGGCAACACAACGAACTGGAGCCCCCTTCTACCCAATGCCGGCGTCATTTGAGCCCTTGTGGCCGGCACACTGCTCTCCGATCTGCCGGCAAGGCTTGTGTCTCCGAGCTGCTGCAAATCTGCAAATCGCTCGTCCCGAGTACGCCCTCTAAAAAAAATGATGGGGCTCGAGCCAGCATCTAAGCCCAACGAAGCCAAGGTTGACCTGCACGCCACAACCCACAGGGTCATTGTAACGTCGGCCGTTTCCAATTTCGTTGCTTGTATCGTTCGCTGGCTCAATTTCCTCGTACTCGTTCGGTGCAGGTACTGCTGTGCACAATGCGCAAATTACGAGTACTCGAACCAAAATATCTACAATAATATCGTTTCGCCGATCGAGGAAACTTACACAGATTCTGCTGCTTGTAGGTGCAACTCGTGCTCGACCTAGGGAAGAGGGGCGCAAGGGACATTTGGCGTGGCTGTTGTCCTCTACTAGAGGGTTCGAGGAGAGCAATCGGCGACGCAAATGGTCTCGCCCTTCAGAGGTAGGGCTGCCCTCCGTCCAGCTTCGTGTGAAGAGACGACCGTGTAGAGACGATGATAGAAGGGAATGGAATGCGCTGGAGCGTTGCCGAGCTTGGAAGCAAGCTTCTTCTTCGATATGGAAAGACCTCTTGTTATTAATATTAACCTCTGAAGATGTTGACTAAGTAGAGCCGATGGAGGGCTGAGAAAACAAGTGAGAGAGTAGGCGAGAGTCTGCCTGAGATCAGACTCTCTTGCTCGACCGCCAGTCGGGAGATTGCGGTATTTCCCTCCTAACAACCCGTCAATCGGATAGCTACAGCAGCCCATGGAACTTTCCTATGGTGTTTAGCCATTCTGAAGAAACATCTATTCTGTCCAAGGGATAATACCAGATCCTATCCAAGGGGTAACATCGTTCCTATGTTATTCTAAGCGCTAATCCTACGAGTTATCGCGTCCATAGGAATATTCTAGTGCTTAGAACCTTCCTATTGACTTATAAAGCCTCTGTGCTACTGCCTATCTGTTCTACCCAAGGAAACTTCTGTATACGAGAACAATCTTAGCGCCACTAGGCTTTTCACCTGTATGATATTCTATCAACCATTCTATAGCCGTAAGGACCCCACATCACATTAGCCCACCCATATGCAGACCACACGATGGTCAATGGATGATAACAAAGTTCATTAAAAAAGACCGAGAGAGGGGGGGTCGAAGATGCGGCTATTCAAAACAATAAAAATGAGGCTATAGATTCTCCCACAGCTCGCAGTGAGGCCTAAGCATCACGGATAGGGTCGTCGACAGAAGCGACCGCTGAGGGAGGGGTCATGACCAAAACAGGAACAGCAGGGGGTCGAAATCAAGACGAAGCAGACACAATAAACCCGAAACGAAGCTAAAGAGGTACCAAGACAAATCTAGAAGAAAGCGGGACTCAGGGTACAGCCGTATGCGCGGGGGCTCATATGTCCAGGGGTCATAAAGGACCTGAGGGAGGTACGAGTGCAAGGCTGATCATCGAGTCCTGGCGGAAACGATGGAGGCTACTTAGCACAGAACACGAAACACAGTCCAGAGGGGTATCGGAGTGATGACGACTCGCTATGGTCGAAGCGATCCGAAAGACAACCAAGATACAGAAGACGGATCCAAAAGAAAAACATGATGCATAAGGCGAAGGGGGCACGGCAAGACTACCTTGGAAGTTCCTAGGACTATAACCAAGGGGTTGACGGGTCCTAAGAAGGGAGTGAACATCGTGCCACTATGAAGCGGCCAAGTATTAGGGGAGCAACGCTAGTAGACGCAGCAAGGGGAGCCAATCAGAGCCAATGCACTAAATACGTCGCCAGAAAAAATACTCGTATGTGTAGGCCTAAATCGACTAGTTCGACGTGCACGAAATGATTCCCCACCGTATAACACGCACATAAGTCAGCTATGGTAGCTACATGGGAGTGGAACCGGTCGCGGGAAGAAACGCGTTGGTAGGTGTTGGAAACGCGAAGACACAATAGACGAAACAACAGCAAAGATATCGAAACAATTGAAGTCCATTGCGGTCCACTTACTGTGGAACGGACGCACCAACCGTGGGGACGGTAATGTGGTGGTCCGGTAGCCTTCATAAGGGGCCAGGGCAATGGAGATGCTACGAGGGTAGTGGAGGGAAAATACACAAAAACCAAAACCCAGAAAACCGGTGTCGCTATGGTCCAGAGATCTTATGAAGATGGGGACTGGCGAGGCCGGAGATGGGATAGAACTGATAATCCAAAACTAGTAGCTCAGAAAATAACTCAATGACGCCCGGATTGTAGCTACGTGTAGTGGGCGTTAGTGATGGTGAAGGATTTCAAAGTAGAAACCCAGCACGCTAGAAAAACGCTATTCAATCACGGTCCATCTGCCGTCACATGTTGCGGCAGGTGAGGGCCGTGATGGATGCCACAAAAGAAAGCAGGTGCTAACAAACACAAAACAAAACAAGCCGAAATGCGGGGGTACCGCTGGCGGGGCACGCCGAAGTTGGAGATAACCCGGAAGAACTAACTACTGTCGCTTATTGAAGACTATCCCAGAAGATTGATTGAATGCTTCGTCTAAAAGAACTATTCTATACTACGGAAGTAAAACTATCCCGAACCAAGAACGCGAAGGTATCTGAAGGCTAACTAGGGGGGGGGGCTGAAGCGATGGGGGTTCCACGGGGCGTGTCTGTGCTCCGCAGTATCCCACGGGCTATGCTTCCAGTCCCATGGCGTTGTAAACACTACGATCCAGAGATGGCGTTCCGGGCAGTAGTGTAGCGGGCGTGCTGGAGGTCGATCTTGATGGGGCCGGGGTCGTCCAGGAAACGGATGATGTAGGAACCGTCCGGGGAAGAGTCCGGGGGGCTGTCCGAAGAGGTGCCCAAGGGCGCGCGGTGGGCAATTTTGCCAAGCCACCAGAGGCCGTCGCGCGCCTCGTACCAAACGTGTGCCCCAAAGGGAAGAGTGGTTGAACTGAAGTTGCGGAGCCAGAGGTCGCGGGAGACCAGGGAGTAGCCGGGAGCGAGAAATATTTGGCCTTGCGACCGTGAGAGTTCCCGGTGTGTCGCACCGATGCGCATTTGTCTGTACAAGCGGTTGGCTTGTCGGTGCTGTGACGGGGTTCCGGACCAGTAAAGGAGAATATGCCGCCTGAAATGTTGAAGATCCAGTTCCCGTTCCCAGGAGGGGCTGAGAAGTCCGGCCCAGTGGGTCTCGTAGAAGACGGCGATAATCCCGCTGCGACCGCGTACGAGTTGATGACCGGTGATCCGCTCGACGTCGAGGCGCTCCGGTGGCGGTGTGACGTGGTCGACCGTGACGTGGTAGGGCGGAGACTTGGCGGCGGAGGCGGTGAGTACGTAGGTGGTGATGTCCGCAGGCAGGTACTTGGGAAGGTCGGTGGTGTCGTCGGGGCTCCGGCAAGGCTTGCATCGTTTTACGGAGACGCGGGGCTTGGAGTCCCGTCCAGGAAGGTCAGAAGGTAGGTCGAGGAAGAGTAGCTTGTCGTGTAGGGGGCGGTTGTCGGGGGTGTCTGAGGCGGGCGCCGGGCCCACGGCGAGGATCTTAAAGGGCCCGTTCCAGTTGAGGGCGAGCTTGGTCTTCAGCACGGTTGCGTCGGTGTCCTTTTTGGCGCCCTGGCGGATGGTGGAGGCGGAGGTGTAGACCCAGGCCCAGCCGCCTACGGTGAAAGGAGGGGAGGCTGAGAGGGCGGCCATGATGGGGGCGTTCCGGCGCTGCAGGCGCGAGGTGGTGATGTGGTAGAGCTCGCGGACGAGGGAGTAGGCGCGTTGTTGTCGTTCTGTGGCGAGGTTGATGTAGGTGAGGTGGTCGCGCTCCAGGCTCTGGTGACCGCCGACGTTGTCGGGTTCGAAGACGGAGAGCGGGAGGCGGGGAAGGCGGCCGATGTGGACTTCGTTGGGTGCAAGCCCGGTGGCGGCGTTCACGGAGTTGTTGTAGGCCGAAGAGACGTGCGGCAGTAGGAGGTCCCAGTCGGTTTGGTTTTCGTTGCCGACCATGGAGAGCATCTGGGCCAGGACGTGGTTGACGCGCTCGACGCCGCCGTTGGTGCAGGGGTGGTAGGCGCTGGTGTTGACCTTGTTGACGCCAAGGCGGTCGTAGACGGCGCGGGCGAGCTTCGACGTAAACTGTAGGCCGTTGTCCGAGAGGAGTGTCACTGGACACCCCCAAAGGGTGATGTACTTGTCGATGAAGATGTCGGCGGTGCCGGCGGCCGTGAACTGAGCTGCGGAGACAGCGAACATGTCGGCGCGGCGGCTGAAACGGTCGGTGAAAAGTAGGATGTGGACGTTTCCGCGTGGGGTGAGGGGCAAGGGGCCGAAGTAATCGACGCTGACGGTGATGCCAGGGCCGTTGGGTAAAGGGAGGGAGAGGATGGGCCACCGGATGGTTTGTCGGGATGTCTTGCGGGCCTGGCACATGAGGCAGCGGCGTATCCACCAGCGGGCGGAAACGTCCATTCCGACCCACCAGAAGAAACGTGCCATCATGCGCACCGTTCGTGTAACTCCCAGGTGTAGGGAAGTAGTGGCGTGGCATGTCTGTAGGACCCAGGGGCGCATCAGCATCGGAACGTAGATGCGCGGGGTGGGTGGAGGGGGGTTGGGTGGTCGTTGTACCAGAAGGGCGGTGTCGTCGTCGGTGCGGTGGAGTGTACTTTTGGCGGCCAGGGCGAGAACGTCTGAGAGTTGTGGACGCCGAGCCGAGGGGATAAAGTCCAGAAGATCCGGTGGTGGCGGTGAAGGGGATCCCAGCGATAGAAAACGGATGACGGCAGAGCATAGGGGCTCAGCACGTTGTTCTCGTGCCCAGTCGCTGGAGGTGCGGTGCTCGATGCGGGCGAGTAGATGAGGGTCATCGTCGGGTGTGACGTCCGGCTCCGAGGGCGGAACCGGCGACGATGAGGTCGGCAGGGAGGGGTTGGTCGGAGGCGTCGGTGGCTCAGGTTGCGCGGGGGCTGTGGCTGAAGGTGGTGTCGTTGGGAGAGGCCTCGGCCGGGTCGTGGCTGGGGGCGCTGACGTGCGACGGGTAGGTGTCGGTGTGTTGGAAGCGGTTGGTTGTGGTCGGCGGCCGAAGCCATAGTCGATGGCGGCTCGGGGGGTTCCCGTGGCAGCGGCGGCGCGATGACGTGTCCGAGAAGAGATAAGGTCCGGAGGAGCTGGGATCGTGGCGCCAATGGTGGACGGCGGCGAGACGACGGGCGGCCTGGAAGCCGAGCCTGGAGGAGCGCCGGTGTCCACGGCGGCTTTCTCGAGGCACGGAGGCGGTCCGTCGACGGTGCGATGGGCCGAGACAGGCCCGACGAAGGTGTTGGGTAGCGGTGAGGAGCCGGGGCGCTCCAGTCGTGGTCCCAGGAGACGGAAATCGGTGAAGTCGTCGGTGGCGAAGGGGAGGGGCTGGATGGTTGGGATAGGGCGGGAAGGGGGGGGTACGAGCCCACCCAAGCCGATGCCCGGCGTGGATGGTTCGCATGGCGTGAAACCGCAGGGGCGTATCAGGTAGATGCCGACGGTGTCGGGGCCAGTAAGGCGATTGGGCCCGGTGCGGTCGGCTTCGGTGACTGGTTTCGGAAGGCGGGAAAGGAAGTCAGCGTTGCCGTTGCTTGTGCCTTTACGGTACTTGAGAATGAAGGAGCACACCGAGAGGAATTCAATCCATCGCCGGACGCGAGGGTTGTGTTCGCCTACCTTGGCGATATTCTCAAGGGCCTTGTGATCCGAGAAAAAAAAAAATCGCGGACCAGAGGTGGCCGCGCAGCCTTTTAATCGCCCAAACGATGCTTCCGGCCTCAAGGTCGAGGGGCGTCCACGAACGTTCGGAGTCGAGGATCGTGCGGCTGACGTAGATGAGAGGACGGACGGAGCCGTCGGGCTGCTCTTGCTCCAGTGTGGCGCCGAAGCCGTCGAGGCTGGCGTCGCAGTATAGCCGGAAGGAGCGGGAGTTGTCGGCGACGGCATCCCAGTCTGGGTAGACCAGGATCGGTGGTTTGGTGAGGTCGCGAAGAATGTCGCGGACGGTGGTCTCCATGGCGGAGGTGAAGTCGAAGGCAGCGCCCTGTTTCAGCAAGGCGTTAATGGGGCGAAGGCGCCGCGAAAGGTTGGGAAGGAACTTGCCGTAGTAGTTGATGCCTCCAAGGAGCGAGCGTACTTGCTTCTTGTTTTTCGGCATTGGCATCTTGACGAGGGCGGCGACCTTATCGGAGTTGGGGCTGAAGCCACCGGCAGTGATGGTGTGCCCCAGAAAATCGGCGGTGGTGGCGCCAATGTTGGCCTTGGCAGGCGAAAGCTCTCGAGGTTGTGCTTCCGCAGGCGCGCGAAAAGGGCCCGGATGTTGGTGGTGTGGTCGGAGGGGGTGGGGTCGAAGACGATGATGTCGTCGAAGACGATGATGTTGTCGAGGTATGCGGCAACGCGTTCCAGGCCTTTGATGACCTCATTGATGACCTTCACGAACCAGCCGGCGAGGCGCTGCTGCCTTGCGGCATAACAAGACATTCGAACAGCCGGTTGGGGTGCAGAACGCTGTCAGGGGGATGGTGTCCTTTTCGATGGTGATCTGGTGGGAGGAGGAAACCAGGTCGAACAGGGAAAATATACGGCCTTTGCCCAAGGATTCCAGGACCTCGTCGACGCGGGGGATTGGTAGCTGTCCGAGGGAGCTGATGGCGTTCAGCTTCTTGTAGTTTATGGTTATCCGAACGCCGCCACCCTTCTTGGGGATAGCGACCATCGGGCTGGCATATGGCGAGGTGGAATGTTGGATTAGGCCGGCGGCCAGGTACTGGTCGAGGACGGCGTCCGCCTTTTTGGTGAGGATGGGGTTGATCCGGTATGGGCGGGAGGTAACCGGAGCGCTGTCCGGGGGCACGGAAATCTTGAAGGGTATGAGGGAACAGGAGCCGAAGTCGGTCTTGGAGGTGGAGAAGACGTCCTGGAACTCGCAGAGGACGTCTCCCAGGTCGTCGATTACTGATGGCGACCATCCAGAACCGTGAAGGTCGAACATGACGTCGCGTAGGTGCAACGGCAGACGGTCCCAGAGGCGCAAAAAGCTGGATCGTTGGTCGGTGTTGAGGCGTGCGAGCAGTTGTGGGCTCGGGGATTTCGGTTCCGGTGGGGGGTCGGTTGGTGGTAAGTCCTCGTTGGCCACGGGGATGTTGTCTTGTAGGGCGTGTACGTTTAGAACGTCGGGGTCCGGGGGAAGGTGGCGGAGGCTGGCTAAGGGTACTTGTACCAGCGGGGAAGCGGACGTGCCAAGGAGGTCACCTGGCTCGAGGTCGGTTGACCCCGAGAGGGGGATGGTCTGATACCCGTCGGAGACGAATATTGCCGTATCGGAAATGGGATCCTCGCGGGGGAGCATGTTTACCATGTATTTCCCGGTGAACGCCGGGGCGCCTGACTGACGTACCAGGTTGACCTCGACGAGTGTTGGTATCGACGACAGCGAGATGGTGTTAAGTCCGGAAAACCGGAGGTGGTAGACGTCGTCGGTAGAACGGTCGTCCGGAATGAAGGCAGATGCCCCGTTGTGGTCGTGGTGGTGTAGGCCAAGTTCGCCGCGGATGGGCTGGTGAGGCTGGTGGGGAAGCGTGGTATACGAGCGTTGCTCGAAGCGCATCCAGCTATCTCGCCCGAGGAGGATGGGGTGCTGCATGGTTCCTGCAGGAACGAGGCACGCCCACACTGCAAGTGCGGCCGTAGGGGTTGTGGTTGTGGAGTCCGAGTGCGTAAACTGTATGCTTAGGCGGATGGAGGCGGAGGTGGTGAGGGGAGCCGAAGTGCCAAATCCACCCGATGAACGAGGAGGGGCGTGTCGTATGCACGCGTTCGAGGCAGAACGGGAAGCCTTCAGTTGATCCACCGCGGCAGCGGTGATGAACGACTGGGGCGAACCCGTGTCGAGCAGGGCCACGAGGCCACAGCGCTTGGTGGCGGTAGGGCCGCTATGCACCAGGACCTTCGTCGTGAACGACGAGTCATCGACGGTGAGTACACCACCGATGAGGCAAGGGCCATGCTCAGGTATCGGTCGTTGGGAGGCAGTCCGGCAGGTTGACGCTGCGGCGGAGACTGCAGAAACCGAGGGAAATTGACTTACGGGTGAGGGGCCAGGGGTGAAGGGTGGCAGGGGAAGACCGAGCGGGGAAGTTGGCGTGGTTGCCGGGTGGGGAGGGTCGCTGGTCTCGTGAATACGATGGTGGGTGGGTGAAACTCGTACGGAGTGGGTCGTCGCGGAAGGTGGCTCGGGAGGGGCGGGAAGGGTGGTGGGCTGTGGTCCGGGGCGTGGGCTTCTGGGGCGATAGGGGCCGAGGTGTTGGCGAAGGTCCATCAAAATTCGACCCAGCAGATTTTGTCCGCGCCAACGCGATGAATCGCGAGCCGAGGGGTGGTTGGCTTTGAAGCCGATGCCCCAGACGAGGTCGTGCGGGCTGGCCTCGGCAAGATGCTGGGTGCCGGTGGCCGCGAGCGCTTGTCGCAGGCCCGGGTTGCTCCGACACTTGTGCAAGTTGGCGGAGTAGACGATGCCGTGACGGTGTCGTTCCCAGCACTCCTGATCGAAACCGGTGACGGTTCGACCAAGGGCTTTTTGTGCTGCAGGGTCTGTGGTGGAACGGATGCGGAGCTCAGTTGCGGTATCTCCAAAGAGAGCGGCCTTCTTCGTCATCATGATCTGTTCGGCGCAGTTGTATGTGAAACCGTCGTAGTCGATGTCGCACGGGTACCACTGCGAGAAAATGGACGTGGAATGCCAGAAAAAATGGAAGTTGTCCCTGAATGCCGTGGCTTCGGAATGTAACGGGAGGTGTGAAAGAGGCTATAGCCCTGAAGCGACATCGGGGGTGGAGGCAGATCCGAATGAACGGAGCTGTCTGTAATCCCCGAGTGTGCTGTGGGTTCGGTCGGCGGAGCCGATGAACCGGGAGGGTCCACGGTGTTGCGTGTTCGCGGGGCGGGGATACCCTAGGGGACCCTGTCTCCAGGTACATGGTGAGCAGGGTAAAGCTCGCTAGGAGGCGCCATACCTGTTGTGGTCCGTGTCCTCGTGATGCCTGGGGCTTCTAAGGAGCACGGAACAGGGAGCTCAAGGCGGGTCCTGGTCGACGATGGGCGCGAGTCGTCCGTCTTTACGACGGGGCTGTCCCTCGAGCTCAGGGGCAGCTGTGTTGTCAACACGGCGGTAGCTGCACGGATCCCATCATTTGGGGGTCCGAGTCTTCCGCTTGTAGTGCGCACGTCTTGTGACGAGCACGGGTGGAGCCGCCGGGACGAGGTCGAGGCGGTCTCTGGGTGCGATGGCCCGGTGGTTGGAGCAGTAGAGTCTTGCTGTCTTCCGGAACCGCTGATAACCGTAGTCGTCGAAACATCCTCCAGGTTAGCAATTTCTGTTGGATTTTCGGCGATTTTCGGCAAGCAGCGTTGCGCATCGTGTGAAGACGTCGAGGAGAGCATCCCAGTTGGGCTCGGCGTCTTGGTCTCCTCTCGCCCACACCTCAAGGCAATCCCTTGGGGAAAAGGATCAGGGCTTGAGTGAGTGGGTGGGGTTGGGTTGGGTGGGTGGGGGGCGGGGGCAGGGGGCGTTGGCGCTTGTCGTACATGGTGTGCGCGAACTCCTTGGGGGGTTTCCAAGCTCGCAGTCAGTGCTGTTGGTGGAGGTGCGGCTATCGCTCCACCATCGGCCTGTCAGTTGGTGCGGAAGGTACCCGGCTGGCGAAGGTTGGGGTTGTTGATGTACCCCTGGCCGATTCGCATGTTTGCGGGAGGGGCGGGTGTAGCAGTGGTGGAGCCCGGGGTGTGTACCGTCAAAGCGGTAGAGGGTGTTGGGGCTGGCCCCGAGGCGGCCGCAGCGGCCTCAATTTGTGGTTGCTGCCCTTGGTGGTGGTTGTTGCCGCCGCCGTACGAGCGGTCATGGTTGTGGCGCCCGTTGTGTGAACGACCGTTGTTGCCGCGGTGGTGGCGGGAGTTGTTGTTCGAACGGTGGTTGCTGTTGTAGTTGTTGTTGTAGTTATTGTTGCGGTTGTGGCGGTTAGAGTTGCGGTCGATGTTCCTCTCGTACTGTCCGCGGCGGTATGACCGCATTATTTGCTGCCACTGCCTAAAGGCGTGGCCACCGTCGCTTAATTGCCCAAGGGCCGGGTTGAAGATGCCGGACGTATTGATGAAGGGCTTGTCGCATGTCTTCAGGCTGTGATCCGTACCGTTGCAGTTCAGACAGTGCCCACCGTAGTCGCGAAGAGCTTGGGCGCGAGCCGAGCTCGTGAGAAGTGGAGTCAGCAGAGGTGGGTCAGGGGTGCTGAAAGTGGTGGTCACCATATAGACCTCCTGGAAGTTGCGGAGGGGCCAGTCCGATTCGTCGGTGCTGAACGGGTCGGCGTCGTTGTCGGCGATGCTCATGACTATGGGGTGTTGTTGAGAACCGTGGCGGTGGGTTGGGGCTGTCGGCGAAAAGGTGTAGGTGGTGTGACCACCGGAGGAGACGGCGTGGAAGCGAGACCCGTTGACCGCCGGGGTCTTGTTTGTGGCGAGTACCTCAAACGCCGCCCACATTTCCTCGACCGTACGGAACGGGTCGGGAGTGGTCATAAGGCGACCGGGGTACAAGGTCGGCATGAGCGATGGGTATTGGCGGCTTACTACGCCGCGTGCCACTTCGACCACCATGGCATCGCTGGACTTGAAAATCCTTTCCGTACCCTGCACGATGGTTACGCGCTGTTTGAAGGCACGGGGGAACTGATCGAACTCGGTGGTGTCGGGAACGCCGAACGTGTGGAGCTGTTCAAAAGCACGCCCTTGGTCGCCGTCGTCGAAGTGGGCCGTCAGCAAGCTAAGGAGCTTCCTATAGGCCGAAGGGCCAGAGCTGTTGGTGGAGAGCTCCCGGCGCACTTGTTCGAAAAACTCGTCGATGAGTCGGGGCAAAGGGGATGACGCAACCTGAGGTGAGGACAAAGACTTGCGGTAAATCTTTTGGAGGGGGCCGTCCCATCCCACGACCCAAGGGGGGCTGTCGAAGGCCTGCTTCACAGAGTCGTCGCTCATGACGAGGATGTCCCCGAGGGCCAACTTTGAACTGGCGAAGAACTGGCCGAGGCTGACGGCGACGTCGACGTTCGCCGGAAACGGGAACCGTGGAAGCGAATCGATCTTGCGCAAGTCGATTGCAGCGTAGGCGGCGCCGAACCGAGCGGCGTTCTGCTTCCGTCATGTGCTCCGTGGTGATGGCCGGTCCAGTCGCAGGTGTAGGCGTGCCCGTGGTGGGCGCGGTTGTAGGCGCCGGCAGGGACGTAGTCACTGGTGTAGGTGAAGGCACTGGTCCGGGTGTGTGGAGGGCTGGTGTAGGTGATGATGTAGGGGGTCCCGAGCAGGGGAGAAGGGGGGTTTGTGCAGAGGCTCCGGGTAGGTTGTCTGGGGTGGTCCATGTATGTCCCCGTCCAGTGGTGGCGTGGAAGCGGCGGAGGGAAAGGAGAAGGGTGTTGGCTGCCTGGACGAACTCTGCAGAGACGCCTCCTGCGGTGGCACGAAACAAGACGATTGATACCGTCGGGTCGGAACCCGGGGGGAACATGCCCCACATGCGGTGTGCCGCCGAGGATACCTCGGCGAATGCGGGCCCACGCGTTTGCTGTATCGTGTGCAGCGAGACGCTGATGAACTCCCAGTCGATTGCTTCGAACGTAATGGTCGAGGGGGGTAGGGGCTCGGAGGGCATGGCTGGAGCCGGAGCTTGGATGGTCATGGTCGACCCAGGCGACGCTGCAGGTGTGCGAGCGAGTGCTCCTTGCACCGGCTGGGATGGGGAGTTCGCCTGCACCGTTGCGGGCATGGGCGCAGCCGGCTGCACCGTTTGTTTCATGGGTGCTGCTGGTTGTGCCGTCGTGCTCATGGGTGCATGTATGGTCGGGGCCAGCGAGCTCAGAAGCGCGTCGCTCTCTTCCAGTTGGCGGAGAAGGGACTGCCGTGCGGCAATCGCCGCTTGGTGGGCGGTGAGGGTACCGCCCGAAGTCGTAGTTGCCGGCACGCTCGACGGAGTGGAAGTTTCCGCCGAGGATTCCTCGGTTTTCACCTTGGCTTCCTCGGTGCCTTCATTCTGGGCAGGCTGTTCCGCTGTGGGGGTGATCGTGAGATCGCCCAAAAGAGTGTCGACATTGGAGGTTTGGCCCTCAGGTTCGCGGAGGGACCTCGCAGCGTATCTCGTTTCGCGGGTCGTGGGGGAGCCGGCGGTGGGCGTGCCAGACATGTTTGGAAGGGAGATTTGGTCGGTCGAGTAGGTGTTGGGGTTCAGGGGGGGTTAACGCTTGCACGGGAGCAGAGGTGGGTTGGGTGGAAGCCGGGTGGTTGCTGAAGTCTCCACTTGGGTTGTCCAGTGAAGAGGATGAGCAGATCCAGGCGTGGAGCTGGGAAGGGTGGCTATAACCACTATCAAACCGAACACCACGAAGAAAACAAAACACGAACAAGACCGAAAAAAACAAAAACAAAACAAGAAAAACAGAAATGCGTAAATTATGGGGACGTACGGGAGGGGAAAGATGGTGTGCCACACGTTTAGTGCCTTATCGACTAAAATGTCACGGAGTACGGGGGAGTCAAATGTATGGTAAGATTCCGCACTGTAAATCGATGGTAGTCGAGTCTACGTCACTGAGGTTATGTTTTTATAAAAATACGAAATTGGGGATTAGTTTTGAATAACCCCAAAATTCGCAAGTTTGATATCAGGTCGTGACAGATATTGGGCATAGGCAGTGCCAGGCCGGTCGTGCCAGTACAAGTGGAAGTACCGGAAACACGGCAGTTTGGCGAGCTTTTTAAAATATATATATATATATTAAAAAAAAAAATTGCAGCATGCCGGCACTATTGGGTAGTTGCTTGAAGTATCGGGCCAAAAAAACAAAACGGGGCAGCATGTCTGACCATGTTGTGGAGACGAGGATTGGTTTATGCCCGCAATTTTGAAGATCGACGCACATATCGGTAGTTTGAGTAACCCCAAAAATATATGTGAAAACGTGTGGCGATAATTAAAAACGAAAATCATCTCCCCGTACGTCGAGAGGGTGGATGTGTATCGAGTACGAGCGACTATGCACGAAAAACTCGAGTACATTGCTGCCGCCGTATTGTTATTTTGGTGCAATAAATGTTTTGATTTATTTGTGATTAGCCGGTCAAGCAAGGCTTAAAAGCAGTACTGCTGTTTCATATATTAAGCATCTACCTTATTTCGTCACGTAGAGGAAAGGGCAGAAGACGCGTCAAACAGCAACCATTTACGGCAAGGATTGGACAGTACGTATGCGAACTGTGTAGTCTGACGACACTAGTGGAGAGAAAAATAATAAAAAAAAAAAAGGAGAAAACAAACAAAAAAAGGACAGCAGTCAGTTGTGTCGAATAATGGTTGTGCAAAATTGTGACTCCGCTGTAACATTTCGACTCGAGATGAGACAGTAATGTGGAACACGGGTCGATGCGCAGACGCGGGAGGCATAGCGTGATAACAATAAGAATGTTATTATAATGCTGTATGCAAAACGTACTCAGCCTGCGAACCAAAAAAAAAAATATATCCGGTACGTGCTCTACTCTAAGTCTGGCAAAGATAAACACGACAACTGGCAAAATGACAAGGGGCAGCCAGCGGCATAGTGGAGCCTCTTCTTGTTGTACCTAAAGGCGGTAGATGTACTACTGCTTGTTGTAGCCGCGCATTTGTAGAATAATTAACCTGGCGAAAGGGCTACGGTGTACTGCTGTATATTATGTCATCGTGTCTGACCACTTATCGTACGTGTGCCCGGGTAGATACGTACATAACGTTCGTTCGTACATACATGCGTGCATATTTTTCCCGGATGTGGGTATAAATGGACTCTGCTATACTGCTATACTAAAAATTTATCACCGTTCTCATACATGTTCTCGGAGGATATGAGTACACACGTTCGTATATACTTGTGTGTATTTCCAAGGTGAGAGGGGGGGGGGCAGTGGGAGCTGCTGTACCTTGTACGGGCAGGTCGATTGCCCTCCGAAAAATAAGAAACGCTGACTCGTATTTTTGTACTGCTGTACGGATGTGTACTGCTGTTGCTCGCCTGCTGTGCATACGTTTTTTTACGTATACGAAATCTGGTTTCACACGATGCTTTTTTGCTATTTTTATAGTCGTGGTCTGCTGAAATGCTTCAGGCTTTTGGGTTTTGACCTCAATTTGCTTGGCTGTGGTTGGTCGGAAGAAATTATTTCATTTTTGTTTGGGACGAATACCGGACACTGAAACAGCCGGTAACGTCTATATTTGGGGGCTCAGAATTTGTCCTAACTGTGTCCCATGTATCACGTGTGCGTGCGTGTGCGGTGTGTGCCGTGTGTCATGCGTGTGTGTGCAGCGTGTCACGCTTGGGGTATTTTAAAAGGGCAGCGGCCAAAAAAAGGTATACCTCGTCCATTTGCGGCCAAAATCAGGTACATACTTAAAACCAAGTCAAAAACGCACTCCACGTGCGCTGCCATTGGTCCAAAACTCGTTGTACCGGTTTTTGCCTCTTCAAAACCCAGGTATACCTGATTTTGTCTACTCTGCTTGACTTTCACCTTTTTTTTGTCGTTTTTAAGCCAATCAGAGGCCCTTCATAGTTCCACCCTATGCCCCCTATACAAATGCCGACGTACACGGAGACCCCCTTTTCCCTTCTTCGCACCTCGCACTACGCGCCACTCGAGCGACACACACACATATCTGCCTGCACACCTCCGCCGAAAGAATACGACATAGAAGGCTCCCCTTCGGGATTGTGGTTGACTTGGAATACCAGGGGTGTCACAAAAGTTGAGAAGGGAATACAGCAGAAGGCGTTCGTTCCTCGTACTATTAATAATTAATAGCAGCTACTCGTATGTAGCCACCGGGCGAACACGAAGAGCATGAAAAAACTCTTCTTTGCATTTGCTAGGAACGGCAGGTTCGTGGGGTGCGTTTTAAACTTGATTTTAGTATGTACCTGTTTTTGGCCCCGAACGGACCAGGTGTACCTGTTTTTGGCCGCTGCCCATTTTAAAACCTTTGTTGTGGGTAGTCCTCCGTTTTGTGCGGGATAGACCTTCCTTACCTTGAGCTCCACATCAATTAAATATTGACGAATATGCTTGGCGGGGTCTGTAAGAACGAGATCGAGTCAATAGTAACGGTATCACCATATTTCCGAGTATGTTTTATCCCCAAAAATGCAGGTGCAGTTCTAAAAAGGTCTACATTTATGAACGCAGTAATACGCAGATATTTCATAACGTCGTATTTATGTACTATCCAATATGACATGCGTATGATACAATATGGCATGCTGTTGTATTAATAGTAGGTTTTCGATTCGTCCTTGCGCCACTCCCCTAGACACGTTCCGGAGGGGAACCTTGTACATATTATACATACCAGGTATATACGTACTGCGTGTTAGGCTTGTTAGGCGAGTACCTTGGGTGTGCTTCCCACGGGCAATCCCGTGCTCAAGCTTCGTTGTTATACATGTACGTTACCAGGTACTAAGTTATGTGTGTATGCTGTATATGTATAGTTATGCTTGTGAAATTTCGCACTTTTCGCAACTTTTCTCTTCGCGCGAGCGCTTTTCGGCAAAACGCTAAGTACCCCGACACGGGAGGCCCGGCCAGACACATTGGTCGAGGTTTGGGCTCGATCCGAGCTCTGTGGCTCGCGTGGCGGGCGCCCAAACTTTTTTTTCCCGCGGGAGTGGATAAGACGATTTCCCGGGTTGTCTGCATGAGGCCGTGTTTTGTACGTACGTGCCAGTAAATAATACGTAGTGTCCTGTTGTTTGCCCTGCAATCACGAGCTGATCATGAGCACACAGGAGAGCCCAGACACAGATAGACAACATAACATGTGCAGAGAGCACAATGTGACAACTCTGCATAAGAAGCACCGGCAGATAACACCGTGCGTGGGTGACACACCCATCTGCGCTGTACTGCTGTGGCTTAGCTGTGTCTATCGGAGCCTGGCCCGTAATCCACCATCTACCTTTCTGTTGTCCTGATGTGAGCGACTGACTCACGCTCAAGCTAGCCGGAAATGTAATGGCCTCTTTAATCCAACTAGCGGTACGGCCACGGCTCCGCCCGTGGCGCTAGCGTTGCGTTGCCCACAGTAGAAAGTAAGTTCCTGGTATGGTGGTACATAGTACTCGCATTGACAGTGTGCTGTGGTGTACCACTCTGAATCCAAGAATTACAACCACTATGCGGGGCGGTATCGACCCCGGAGATGTCCGTTTTTGTTGAAAAGTGTACATGTATTGAAGGATATATGATTCGGAGATGGGGCCTTACCATCCCCGAGTACAGCGGAACATCGACCATGAGCCCCAACCAAAGCGTAACTCAGCCCGTGGGTGCCGTACGCTGGCTCTATGAGGGCCAGACAACCATAAATTTTCCCGTGGTGGTGGGGTTTCCACACCTTGCGGGGCGGTATCGACCCGGGGAATGTCCGTTTTCGTCCCCGGGTTGTTGGATTTGTACATGTATGGAAGGGTTTCTGACCCGGGGATGGGATAATATCATCCCCGGGTACGGCGTTGGCCCGAGGGTCATCTTTCGCCGCACGCGGGCTCTATGAGGGCCAGGCAACCGTAAATTAGCCCGTGGGGTTGGGGTTTCCACACCTTGTGGGGCGGTATCGACCCGGGGGATGTCCGTTCTCGTCCCCGGGCTGTTGGAGTTGTAGATTTATGGAAGGATTTCTGACCCGGGGATGGGACCATATCACCCCCGGGTACGGAGGGACTTCGACGTTGCCTCGAGGGTCATCTTTCGCGGCACGTTGGCTCTATGAGGGCCAGGCAACCGTAAATTAGCCCGTGGGGTTGGGGTTTCCACACCTTGTGGGGCGGTATCGACCCGGGGGATGTCCGTTCTCGTCCCCGGGCTGTTGGAGTTGTAGATTTATGGAAGGATTTCTGACCCGGGGATGGGACCATATCACCCCCGGGTACGGAGGGACTTCGACGTTGCCTCGAGGGTCATCTTTCGCGGCACGTTGGCTCTATGAGGGCCAGGCAACCGTAAATTAGCCCGTGGGGTTGGGATTTCCCCACCTTGGGGGGCGGTATCGACCCGGGCAATGTCCGCTGGCGTCCCCGGGTCGCTGTATTTGTAGATGTATGGAAGGATTTATGACCCGGGGATGGGACGTTATCATCCCCGGGTGCGGCTGGGACCTCGACGTTGCCTCGAGGAGCAACTCGTGCCGTACGCTGGCTCTATGAGGGCCAGGCAACCATAAATTTGCCCGTGGTGGTGGGGTTTCCACACCTTGCGGGGCGGTATCGACCCGGAGGATGTCCGTTTTCGTCCCCGGGTTGTTGGCGTTGTGGATGTATGGAAGGGTTTCAGACCCGGGGATGGGATAATATCATCCCCGGGTACGGCGGGACTTCGACGTTGCCCCGAGGGTCATCTTTCGCCGCACGCTGGCTGTATGAGGGCCAGGCAACCGTAAATTAGCCCGTGGGGTTGGGGTTTCCACACCTTGTGGGGCGGTATCGACCCGGGGGATGTCCGTTTTCGTCCCCGGGTTGTTGGAGTTGCAGATATATGGAAGGATTTCTGACCCGGGGATGGGATAATATCGTCCCCGGGTGCGGCGGGACTTCGACTTTGCCCCGAGGGTCATATTTCGCCGCACGTTGGCTCTATGAGGGCCAGGCAAACGTAAATTAGCCCGTGGGGTTGGGGTTTCCACACCTTGTGGGGCGGTATCGACCCGGGGGATGTCCGTTTTCGTCTCCGGGTTGTTGGAGTTGTAGATGTATGGAAGGATTTATGACCAGGGGATGGGACGTTATCATCCCCGGGTGCGGCGGGACTTCGACGTTGCCCCGAGGGGCAACTCTCGCCGCGCGCTGGCTCTATGAGGGCCAGGCAACCGTAAATTAGTAAATTAGCCTGTGGTATTGGGGTTTCCACACCTTGTGAGGCGGTATCGACCCGGGGGATGTCTGTTTTCGTCCCCAGGTCGTTGGAGTTGTAGATGCATGGAAGAATTTATGACCCGGGGATGGGATCGTATCATCCGCGGGTGCGGCCCTGAGCCTCAACCAATCAGTGACGAACTGATGGGGGTGGGGTTTCCATACCGTGCGGGGCAGTGTCGACCCGGGAAATCGCCGTTTTTGTCCCCGGTTGGTCGGAGTTGTAGATATATGGAAGGATTTATAATCCGGGGATGGGATCCTATCCTCCCCGGGTTTGGCGGAACCTCGGTGGCTCTTTTCAGCACCGATGTTCTAGAAAGAGCCAGCAGCCACTGGCATGGATTTGGGCAACCAATCAGCTGCCAGAATAGTAATTCAAAAATTGTAAGTCAGCAGGTAGGCTGGCTAGATGGCTGCCAGAACTGCATCGGGATTGCGCCACGGCCACGGCTCGGCGCGGCATGGGACCCGGTGTTCTGCGGGTTGTGGCACCCAGCCTCCCTACCCATGGGGCCAGGTGGGGCTGAACCGCTCTGGATAGCGCTGCTCAATTACAGACAGACAGACAGACAGACAGACAGACAGACAGACAGAATAGCAGCATTTAATAATACTAACGGTACGGCCACGGCTCCGCCCGTGGCGCTAGCTTTGCGTTGCCCATAGTACTCGCATTAACAGTGTGTTGTGATGTACCACTCAGTTGCAGATATATGGAAGGATTTCTGACCCGGGGATGGGATAATATCGTCCCCGGGTGCGGCGGGACTTCGACTTTGCCCCGAGGGTCATATTTCGCCGCACGTTGGCTCTATGAGGGCCAGGCAAACGTAAATTAGCCCGTGGGGTTGGGGTTTCCACACCTTGTGGGGCGGTATCGACCCGGGGGATGTCCGTTTTCGTCCCCGGGTTATTGGAGTTGTAGTTGTCCGCAAGGATTTCTGATCCGGGGATGCGACGTTATCCTCCCCGGGTGCGGTGGGACCTCGCCGTTGCCCCGAGGGGCAACTCGCGCTGCGCGCTGTCTCCATGAGAGCCAGCCAACCGTAAATCAGCCCGTGGGGTTGGGGTTTCCACACCTTGTGGGGCGGTATCGACCCGGGGGATGTCCGTTTTCGTCTCCGGGTTGTTGGAGTTGTAGATGTATGGAAGGATTTATGACCAGGGGATGGGACGTTATCATCCCCGGGTGCGGCGGGACTTCGACGTTGCCCCGAGGGGCAACTCGCGCTGCGCGCTGTCTCCATGAGAGCCAGCCAACCGTAAATCAGCCCGTGGGGTTGGGGTTTCAACACCTTGTGAGGCGGCATCGAGCCCGGGAATGTCCGTTTTCGTCCCCGGGTTGTTGGAGTTGTAGATGTATGGAAAGATTTCTGACCCGTGGATGGGACGTTATCATCCTCGGGTGCGCCGGGATTTCAACGTTGCCCCGGGGGGCAACTCTCGCCGCACGCTGGCTCTATGAGCCCCAGGCAACCGCAAAAAACTCGTGGTATTGGGGTTTCCACACCTTGTGAGGCGGTATCGACCCGGGGGATGTCTGTTTTCGTCCCCAGGTCGTTGGAGTTGTAGATGTATGGAAGAATTTATGACCCGGGGATGGGATCATATCATCCCCGGGTGCGGCCCTGAGCCTCAACCAATCAGTGACGAACTGATGGGGGTGGGGCCCCAGGCAACCGCAAAAAACTCGTGGTATTGGGGTTTCCACACCTTGTGAGGCGGTATCGAAGCGGGGGATGTCCGTTTGTGTCCCCGGGTCTTTGGAGTTGTTGATTTATGGAAGGACTTCTGACCTGGGGATGGGATCATATCATCCCCGCGTGCGGCGGGACCTCGCTGTTGCCCCGAGGGGCAACCCTCGCTGCGTGCTGACTCCATGAACTCCAGCTCCCCAGAAAATCAGCAATCAGCCAGTGGTGGTGGGGTTTCCACACCTTGCGGGGCGGTATCGACCCGGGAGATGTACGTTTTCGTCCCCGGCTTGTTGTAGTTGTAGATTTATGGGAGGATTCATGACCCGGGGATGGGACGTTATCATCCCCGGGTGCGGCGGGACTTCAACGTTGCCCTGAGGGGCAACTCTCGCCGCACGCTGGCTCTATGAGGGTCAGGCAACCGTAAGTGTTCCCGTGGTATTGGGGTTTCCACACCTTGTGAGGCAGTATCGACCCGGGGGATGTCCGTTTGCGTCCCCATGTCGTTGGAGTTGTCAATGTATGGAAGTATTGCTGGCTCGGGGATGTGATCAGATCATCCCCGGGTGCGGCGGGACCTCGATGTTGCCCCGAGGGGCAACCCTCGCTGCGTGCTGGCTCTATCAAATCCAGCGCCCCGCCAAATCAGCAAACAACCAGTGGTGGTGGGGTTTCAACACCTTGCGGGGCGGTATCGACCCGGGGGGTGTCCGTTTTTGTCCCCGTGTTGTGGGATTTTTAAATGTATGGAAGGATGTATGACCCGGGGATAGGAAGTTATCATCCCCGGGTGCGCCGGGACTTCGACGTTGCCCCGAGGGGCAACTCTTGCCGCACGCTGGCTCTATGAGGGCCAGGCAACCGAAAATGTTCCCCGTGGTATTGGGGTTTCCACACCTTGTGAGGCGGTATCGAACCGAGGTATGTCCGTTTGCGTCCCCAGGTCGTTGGAGTTGTAGATTTATGGAAGGATGTCTGACCCAGGGATGTGGTCATATCATCCCCGGGTGCGGCGGGACCTCGCTGTTCCCCCGAGGGGCAACCCTCGCTGCGTGCTGGCTCTATGAACTCCAGCGCCCCAGAAAATCAGCAATCAGCCAGTGGTGGTGGCGTTTCCACACCTTGCGGGGCGGTATCGACCCGGGGGATGTCCGCTTTCGTCCCCGGGTTGTTGGAGTTGTAGATGTATGGAAGGATTCATAACCCGGGGATGGGACGTTATCATCCCCGGGTGCGGCGGGACTTCGACCTTGCGCCGAGGCGCAACTCTCGCCGCACGCTGGCTCTATGAGGGTCAGGCCTCCAAACCGTAAGTTTTCCCGTGGTATTGGGGTTTCCACACCTTGTGAGGCAGTATCGACCCGGGGGATGTCCGTTTGCGTTCCCGGGTTGTTAGAGTTGTAGATGTATGGAAGGATTTCTGACCCGGGGATGGGATCATATCATCCCCGGGTGCGGCGGAACCTCCCTGTTGCCCTGAGGAGCAACTCTCGCTGCGTGCCGGCTCTATGAACTCGCAGCGCCCCAGTAAAATCATCAATCAACCAGCGGTGGTGGGGTTTCCACACCTTGCGGGGCGGTATCGACTCGGGGGGTGTCTGTTTCCGTCCCCGGGTTGTTGGAGTATTAGATGTATGGAAGGATTCATGACCCGGGGATGGGAAATTATCATCCCCGGGTGCGGCGGGACTTCGACGTTGCCCCGAGGGGCAACTCTCGCCGCACGCTGGCTCTATGAGGACCAGGCAACCGTAAATGTTCCTGTGGTATTGGGGTTTCCACACCTTGTGAGGCGGTATCGATCCCGGGGATGTCCGTTTGCGTACCCGTGTCGTTGGGAGTTGTAGATGTATGGAAGGATTTCTGATCCGGGGATGGGAACTTATCGTCCCTGGGTGCCGCTGGCTCCCTGAGCCTCAGCCAATCAGTGACCAACTGATGGTAGTGGGGTTTCCATACCGTGCGGGGCAGTGTCGACCCGGGGAATCGCCGTTTTTGTCCCCAGTTGGTCGGAGTTGTAGAGATATGGAGGGATTTCTGATCCGGGGATGGGAGCCTGTCCTCCCCGGGTTTGGTGGAAACTCGGTGGCTCTTTTCAGCACCGATGTTCTAGAAAGAGCCAGCAGCCACTGGCATGGATTTGGCCAACCAATCAGCTGCCAGAATAGTAATTAAAAAAATGGAAGTCAGCAGGTAGGCTGGCTAGATGCCTGCCAGAACTGCGTCGGGATTGTGCCACGGCCACGGCTCGGCGCGGCATGGGACCCTGTGTTCTGCGGGTTGTGGCACCCAGCCTCCCTACCCATGGGGGCAGGTGGGGCTGAATCGCTCTGGATCGCGCTGCTCAATTACAGACAGACAGACAGACAGACAGACAGACAGAATAGCAGCATTTAATAATACTAGCGGTACGGCCACGGCTCCGCCCGTGGCGCTAGCTTTACGTTGCCCATAGTACTCGCATTAACAGTGTGCTGTGATGTACCAACTCTGAACCGGAAAATAAGAACCGCCATGTGGGGCGGTATCGACCCAGGGGGTGTCTGTTTTCGTCCCCGGGGTTATTGGAGTTGTAGTTGTCCGCAAGGATTTCTGATCCGGGGGTGCGACGTTATCCTCCCCGGGTGCGGTGGGACCTCGCCGTTGCCCCGAGGGGCAACTCGCGCTGCGCGCTGTCTCCATGAGAGCCAGCCAACCGTAAATCAGCCCGTGGGGTTGGGGTTCCCACACCTTGTGAGGCGGTATCGAGCCCGGGAATGTCCGTTTTCGTCCCCGGGTTGTTGGAGTTGTAGATGTATGGAATGATTTATGACCCGGGGATGGGACGTTATCATCCCCGGGTGCGGTGGGATTTCAACGTTGCCCCGGGGGGCAACTCTCGCCGCACGTTGGCTCTATGAGGCCCAGGCAACCGCAAAAAACTCGTGGTATTGGGGTTTCCACACCTTTTGAGGCGGTGTCGAACCGGGGGATATCCGTTTGTGTCCCCGGGTCTTTGGAGTTGTTGATGTATGAAAAGACTTCTGACCTGGGGATGGGATCATATCATCCCCGCGTGCGGCGGAAATTCGCTGTTGCCCCGAGGGGCAACCCTCGCTGCGTGCTGGCTCCATGAACTCCAGCGCCCCAGAAAATCAGCAATCAGCCAGTGGTGGTGGGGTTTCCACACCTTGCGGGGCGGTATCGACCCGGGAGATATACGTTTTCGTCCCCGGGTTGTTGTAGTTGTAGATTTATGGAAGGATACATGACCCGGGGATGGGACGTTATCACCCCCGGGTGCGGCGGGACTTCAACGTTGCCCTGAGGGGCAACTCTCGCCGCACGCTGGCTCTATGAGGGTCAGGCAACCGTAAGTGTTCCCGTGGTATTGGGGTTTCCACACCTTGTGAGGCAGTATCGACCCGGGGGATGTCCGTTTGCGTCCCCGGGTCGTTGGAGATGTTGATGTATGGAAGTAATGGTGGCCCGGGGATGTGATCATATCATCCCCGGGTGCGGCGGGACCTCGCTGTTGCCCGGAGGGGCAACCCTTGCTGCGTGCTGGCTCTATCAACTTCAGCGCCCCGCCAAATCAGCAACCAGCCAGTGGTGGTGGGGTTTCCACACCTCGCGGGGCGGTATCGACCCGGGGGGTGTCCGTTTTCGTCCCCGGGTTGTTGGAGTCTTAAATGTATGGAAGGATGTATGACCCGGGGATGGGACGTTATCATCCCCGGGTGCGGCGGACCTTCGACGTTGCCCCGAGGGGCAAATCTCGCCGCACGCTGGCTCTATGAGGGCCAGGCAAGCGAAAATGTTCCGTGGTATTGGGGTTTCCACACCTTGCGAGGCGGTATCGAACCGGGCGATGTCCATTTGCGTCCCCGGGTCGTTGGAGTTGTAGATGTATGGAAGGATTTCTGACCCGGGGATGTGATGATATCATCCCCGGGTGCGGCGGGACCTCGCTGTTGCCCGGAGGGGCAACCTTCGCTGCGTGCTGGCTCTATGAACTCCAGCGCCCCAGACAAATCAGCAATCAGCCAGTGGTGGTGGGGTTTCCACACCTTGAGGGGCGGTATCGACCCGGGGATGTCTGTTTTCGTCCCCGGGTTGTTGGAGTTGTAGATGTATGGAAGGATTTATGAACCGGGGATGGGAACTTATCATCCCCGGGTGCGGCGGGACTTCGACGTTGCCCCGAGGGGCAACTCTCGCCGCACGCTGGCTCTATAAGGGCCAGGCAACAGGCAACCGTAAGATTTGCCCGTGGTGTTGGGGTTTCCACACCTTGTGAGGCAGTATCGACCCGGGGGATGTCCGTTTGCGTCCCCGGATCGTTGGAGTTGTAGATGTATGGAAGGATTTCTGACCCGGGGATGGGATCATATCATCCCCGGGTGCGGCGGAACCTCCCTGTTGCCCTGAGGGGCAACCCTCGCTGCGTGCTGGCTCTATGAACTTCAGCGCCCCAGCAAAATCCTCAATCAGCCAGCGGTGGTGGGGTTTCCACACCTTGCGGGGCGGTATCGACTCGGGGGGTGTCTGTTTCCGTCCCCGGGTTGTTGGAGTTGTAGATGTATGGAAGGATGTACGACCCGGGGATGGGACGTTATCATCCCCGGGTGCGGCGGGACTTCGATGTTGCCCCGAGGGGCAACTCTCGCCGCACGCTGGCTCTATGAGGGCCAGGCAACCGCAAAAAACCCCGTGGGGTTGGGGTTTCAACACCTTGTGAGGCGGTATCGACCCGGGCGGTGTCCGTTTGTGTCCCCGGGTCCCCGGGTCTTTGGAGTTGTACATGTATGGAAGGACTTCTGACCCGGGGATGGGATCATATCATCCCCGCGTGCGGCGGGACCTCGCTGTTGCCCCGAGGGGCAACCCTCGCTGCGTGCTGGCTCTATGAACTCCAGCGCCCCAGCCAAATCAGCAATCAGCCAGTGGTGGTGGGGTTTCCACACCTTGCGGGGCGGTATCGACCCGGGGGATGTCCGTTTTCGTCCCCGGGTTGTTGGAGTTGTAGATGTATGGAAGGATTTATGACCCGGGGATGGGACGTTATCATCCCCGGGTGCGGCGGGACTTCGACGTTGCCCCGAGGGGCAACTCTCGCCGCACGCTGGCTCTATGAGGGCCAGGCAACCGTAAATGTTCCCGTGGTATTGGGGTTTCCACACCTTGTGAGGCGGTATCGAACCGGGGGATGTCCGTTTGCGTCCCCGGGTCGTTGGAGTTGTAGATGTATGGAAGGATTTCTGACCCGGGGATGGGATCATATCATCCCCGGGTGCGGCGGGACCTCGCCGTTGCCCCGAGGGGCAACCCTCGCTGCGTGCTGGCTCTATGAACTCCAGCGCCCCAGCCAAATCAGCAATCAGCCAGTGGTGGTGGGGTTTCCACACCTTGCGGGGCGGTATCGACCCGGGGGATGTCCGTTTTCGTCCCCGGGTTGTTGGAGTTGTAGATGTATGGAAGGATTTATGACCCGGGGATGGGACGTTATCATCCCCGGGTGCGGCGGGACTTCGACGTTGCCCCGAGGGGCAACTCTCGCCGCACGCTGGCTCTATGAGGGTCAGGCAACCGTAAGTGTTCCCGTGGTATTGGGGTTTCCACACCTTGTGAGGCGGTATCGAACCGGGGGATGTCCGTTTGCGTCCCCGGGTCGTTGGAGTTGTAGATGTATGGAAGGATTTCTGACCCGGGGATGGGATCATATCATCCCCGGGTGCGGCGGGACCTCGCTGTTGCCCCGAGGGGCAACCCTCGCTGCGTGCTGGCTCCATGAACTCCAGCGCCCCAGCCAAATCAGCAATCAGCCAGTGGTGGTGGGGTTTCCACACCTTGCGGGGCGGTATCGACCCGGGGGATGTCCGTTTTCGTCCCCGGGTTGTTGGAGTTGTAGATGTATGGAAGGATTTATGACCCGGGGATGGGACGTTATCATCCCCGGGTGCGGCGGGACTTCGACGTTGCCCCGAGGGGCAACTCTCGCCGCACGCTGGCTATATGAGGGTCAGGCAACCGTAAATTAGCCCGTGGGGTTGGGGTTTCCACACCTTGTGGGGCGGGGGTGTTTGCTGCGTCCCCGGGTCGTTGGAGTTGTAAATGTATGGAAGGACTTCTGACCCGGGGGTGGGATCATATCATCCCCTGGAGCGGCGGGACCTCGCCGTTGCCCCGAGGGGTAACCCTCGCTGCGTGCTGGATCTCTCGGCTCCAGCGCCTCAGCCAAATCAGCGATCAGCCAATGGTGGTAGGGTTTGCGGGGCGGTATCGAGCCCGGGGATGTCATTTTCGTCCCCGGGTTGTTGGATTTGTAGATGTATGGAAGGATGTACGACCCGGGGATGAGACGTTATCATCCCCGGGTGCGGTGGGACTTCGACGTTGCCCCGGGGCAACTCCCGCCGCACGCTGGCTCTATGAGGGCCAGGCAACCGAAAAAAAACCCGTGGGGTTGGGGTTTCAACACCTTGTGAGGCGGTATCGACCCGGGCGGTGTCCGTTTGTGTCCCCGGGTCTTTGGAGTTGTACATGTATGGAAGGACTTCTGACCCGGGGATGGGATCATATCATCCCCGCGTGCAGCGGGACCTCGCTGTTGCCCCGAGGGGCAACCCTCGCTGCGTGCTGGCTCCATGAACTCCAGCGCCCCAGCCAAATCAGCAATCAGCCAGTGGTGGTGGGGTTTCCACACCTTGCGGGGCGGTATCGACCCGGGGGATGTCCGTTTTCGTCCCCGGGTTGTTGGAGTTGTAGATGTATGGAAGGATGTACGACCCGGGGATGGGACGTTATCATCCCCGGGTGCGGCGGGACTTCGACGTTGCCCCGAGGGGCAACTCTCGCCGCACGCTGGCTTTATGAGGGTCAGGCAACCGAAAATTAGCCCGTGGGGTTGGGGTTTCCACACCTTGTGGGGTAGTATCGACCCGGGAGGTGTTTGCTGCGTCCCCGGGTCGGTGGAGTTGTAAATATATGGAAGGAATTCTGACCCGGGGGTGGGGTCATATCATCCCCTGGAGCAGCAGGACCTCGCGGTTGCCCCGAAAGGTAACCCTCGGTGCGTGCTGGATCTCTCGACTCCAGCGCCTCAGCCAAATCAGTGATCAGCCAATGGTCGTAGGGTTTGCGGGGCGGTATCGCGCCCGGGGATGTCATTTTTGTTCTCGGGTTGTTGGAGTTGTAGATGTATGGAAGGATGTACGACCCGAATATGGGAAGTTATCATCCCCGGGTGCGGCGGGACGTCAACGTTGCCCCGAGGGGCAACTCTCGCCACACGCTGGCTCTATGAGGGCCAGGCAACCGCAAACAAAACCCGTGGGGTTGGGGTTTCCACACCTTGTGAGGCGGTATCGAACCGGGGGATGTCCGTTTGTGTCCCCGGGTATTTGGAGTTCTAGATGAATGGAAGGACTTCTGACCCGGGGATGGGATCATATCATTCCCGCGTGCGGCGCAACCTCGCTGTTGCCCCGAGGGGAAACCCTCGCTGCGTGCTGGCTCCATGAACTCCAGCGCCCCAGCCAAATCAGCAATCAGCCAGTGGTGGTGAGGGTTCCACACCTTTCTGGGCAGTATCGACCCGGAATATGTACGTTTTCGTCCCCGGGTTGTTGGAGTTGTAGATGTATGGAAGGATTCTAACCCGGGGACGGGACGTTATCATCGCCGGGTGCGGCGGGACTTCTACGTTGCCCCGAGGGGCAACTCTCGCCGCACGCTGGCTTTATGAGGGTCAGACAACCGTAAGTGTTCCCGTGGTATTGGGGTTTCCACACCTTGTAAGGCGGTATCGAACTGGGGGATGTCTATTTGCGTCCCCGGGTCGTTGGAGTTGTAGATGTATGGAAGGATTTCTGACCCGGGGATGTGATCATATCATCCCCGGGTGCGGCGGAACGTCATTGTTGTCCCGAGGGGCAACCCTCTCTGTGTGCTGGCTCTATGAACTCCAGCGCCCAGCTAAATCATCAATCAGCCAGTGGTGGTGGGGTTTCCACACTTTGTGAGGCGGTATCGACCCAGGGGATGTCCGTTTGCGTCCCCGGGTCGTTGAGGTTGTAAATGTATGGAAGGACTTCTGACCCGGGGGTGGGATCATATCATCCCCGGGTGCGGCGGGACCTCGCTGTTGCCCCGAGGGGTAACCCTCGCTGCGTGCTTTCTCTATGAACTTCAGCGCCCCAGTCAAATCAGCACCCAGCCAGTGGTGGTGGGGTTTCCACATCTTGCGGGGCGGTATCGACCCGGGGGATGTCTTTTTTCGTCCCCGGGTTGTTGGAGTTGTAGATGTATGGAAGGATTTACGACCCGGGGATGGGACGTTATCACCCCCGGGTGCGGCGGGACTTCAACCATGCCCCGAGGGGCAACTCTTGCCGCACGCTGGCTCTATAAGGGCCAGGCAACCGTAAGTGTTCCCGTGGTATTGGGGTTTCCACGCCTTGTAAAGCGGTATCGAACTGGGGGATGTCCATTATCGTCCCGGGTTCGTTGGAGTTGTAGATTTCTTGAAGGATTTCTGATCCGGGGATGTGATCATATCATCCCCGGGTGCGGCGGGACCTCATTGTTGCCCCGAGGGGCAACCCTCTCTGCGTGCCTGCTTTATGAACTCCAGCGCCCAGCTAAATCATCAATCAGCCAGTAGTGGTGGGGTTTCCACACCTTGCGGGCGGTATCGACCCGGGGGATGTCCGTTTTCGCCCCCGGGTTGTTGGATTTGTAGATGCATGGAAATATAACCCGGGGATGGGACGTTATCATCCTCGGGTGCGGCGGGACTTCGACGTTGCCTCGAGGGAGAACTCCCGCCGCACGCTGGCTCTATGAGGGTCAGACAACCGTAAGTGTTCCCGTGGTATTGGGGTTTCCACACCTTGTGAGGCGGTATCGATCCGGGGGATGTCCGTTTGCGTCCCCGGGTCGTTGGAGTTGTAGATGTATGGAAGGATTTCTGACCCGGGGATGGGAACTTATCGTCCCCGGGTGCCGCTGGCTCCCTGAGCCTCAGCCAATCAGTGACCAACTGATGGTGGTGGGGTTTCCATACCGTGCGGGGCAGTGTCGACCCGGGAAATCGCCGTTTTTGTCCCCGGTTGGTCGGAGTTGTAGAGATATGGAGGGATTTCTGATCCGGGGATGGGAGCCTATCCTCCCCGGGTTTGGTGGAAACTCGGTGGCTCTTTTCAGCACCGATGTTCTAGAAAGAGCCAGCAGCCACTGGCATGGATTTGGGCAACCAATCAGCTGCCAGAATAGTAATTCAAAAATTGGAAGTCAGCAGGTAGGCTGGCTAGATGGCTGCCAGAACTGCGTCGGGATTGTGCCACGGCCACGGCTCGGCGCGGCATGGGACCCTGTGTTCTGCGGGTTGTGGCACCCAGCCTCCCTACCCATGGGGCAAGGTGGGGCTGAACCGCTCTGGATAGCGCTGCTCAATTACAGACAGACAGACAGACAGACAGACAGACAGAATAGCAGCATTTAATAATACTAGCGGTACGGCCACGGCTCCGCCCGTGGCGCTAGCTTTGCGTTGCCCATAGTACTCGCATTAACAGTGTGCTGTGATGTACCACTCTGAACCGGAAAATAAGAACCACCATGCGGGGCGGTATCGACCCAGGGGGTGTCTGTTTTCGTCCCCGGGTTATTGGAGTTGTAGTTGTCCGCAAGGATTTCTGATCCGGGGATGCGACGTTATCCTCCCCGGGTGCGGTGGGACCTCGCCGTTGCCCCGAGGGGCAACTCGCGCTGCGCGCTGTCTCCATGAGAGCCAGCCAACCGTAAATCAGCCCGTGGGGTTGGGGTTCCCACACCTTGTGAGGCGGTATCGAGCCAGGGGATGTCCGTTTTTGTCCCCGGGTTGTTGGAGTTGTAGATGTTTGGAAGGATGTACGACCCGGGGATGGGACGTTATCATCCCCGGGTGCGGCGGGACTTCAATGTTGCCCCGAGGGGCAACTCTCGCCGCACGCTGGCTCTATAAGGGCCAGGCAACCGTTAACTTTCCCGTGATGTTGGGGTTTCCACACCTTTCGAGGCGGTATCGATCCGGGGGATGTCCGTTTGCGTCCCCGGTTCGTTGGAGTTGTAGATGTATGAAATGATTTCTGACCCGGGGATGGGAACGTATCGTCCCCGGGTGCCGCTGGCTCCCTGAGCCTCAGCCAATCAGTGAACAACTGATGGTGGTGGGGTTTCCATACCGTGCGGGGCAGTGTCGACCCGGGAAATCGCCGTTTTTGTCCCCAGTTGGTCGGAGTTGTAGAGATATGGAGGGATTTATGATCCGGGGATGGGAGCCTACCCTCCCCGGGTTCGGCGGAACCTCGGTGGCTCTTTTCAGCACCGATGTTCTAGAAAGAGCCAGCAGCCACTGTCATGGATTTGGGCAACCAATCAGCTGCCAGAATAGTAATTCAAAATTGGAAGTCAGCAGGTAGGCTGGCTAGATGGCTGCCAGAACTGCGTCGGGATTACGCCACGGCCACGGCTCGGCGCGGCATGGGACCCAGTGTTCTGCGGGTTGTGGCACCCAGCCTCTCTACCCATGGGGCAAGGTCGGGCTGAACCGCTCTGGAGAGCGCTGCTCAATTACAGACAGACAGACAGACAGAATAGAAGCATTTAATAATATAGATAGATAGATAGATATCATACGAGTAGGATCTTGGAGTATATCAACTGTATATCAACTGTCCTTATATTTTCGATTGTGCGTGTTTCTTCCCTGAAGCTCACCCCAGAAATCTACGAGACCATCAGACAACACGCAACAAACACAAACGAGGTCACAGCCCCGCCTAGAAGCACAAGCAGCAGCAGGCGTTCCTGTGGCAGGTTCGCCGTGTACTGCTGTAGCTGCTAGTGGTTACTTCATCGGGGCTTGCACCCGTCATCAGCAATCGCCACCACACCTTTCTCTCTCTTGTGCGCTGCTGCCTGCTGCCTGCCTGTGCTTGCATGATGTGTCGTGCGCCTGGCGCGAGTCGCGACAAATAATACTGTACCGGTATTTGGGCAAATCATTTTTGGTAATATAATCAAATGGTCACCATGTCCGATTTTGGATGTGAAGGCTTGAGTTCGATCCTTATCGTAGCGATGCATGTTTTTTTCATTTTCTTTTGTATTATTGTGCGTATAATATAACCCAGACCCCACATATGTAAGACAGACAGCAAACAAAAACCAAGTGGGTTTCTTACGTAGGCAGGTGTGGTCGAGAGTTTCAGCCCCTTCTTCGGTGCATCCTTTTCTACTTCTGCAAATACTATCCCACCACTACTGTTGTACGAGAACTGCCGTGTCCCATGTGTAACGCGTGCGTGCGTGTGCGGTGTGTGCCGTGTGTCATAGACCTTCCTGACCTTGAGCGCCACAACAATAAAATATTGACAAATTTTAATATTGTAAAATGTTTGGCGGAATCTCTAAGAACGATCGAGTCAATATTAATGGTTCCATCATATTTCCGAGTATGTTTTATCCCCAAAAATGCAGGTGCAGTTTTTTAAACGTCTACATTTATGTACAGTAATACGTATATATTTCGTAACGTCGTACTCATGTACTACCAGTATACAATATGATATGCGTATGATATAATATCGCATGTTTTGGTATTAATAGTAGATTTTCGATTTGTCCTTGCGCCACTCCCCTAGGCACGTCCCGGAGGGGAACCTTGTATCAGGTATGTATATGATAATCATATACTGGTACGAGTATACTGGTCTTGTACTATGAAAATACGAAAATACGACGTACTTACAGTATGTACAATGGCATCATACGTATACATACGTCTCTCAACACCCAACACTTTTGTTTTGCAGGGCGGTGTGATTTCGTCGAGTCCAGCCGAGCAAACCGAGGTACAGGTGGACGTTGGGGTCCACTTGGAGTGGCACGAAGTATTCGACGTCGTTCTTCACGCGGACACAGTGCGACAACAATCCGCAAGGTGAAGGCTACGCGTAGTGAAGTCGCTTGGCAGTCATCCAACTGGGCCTGAAGATAGAGTGGCTCATTCGACAACACATTGTCTTGCAGATTTCTATAAAAAATCCCGCCTAAACTTTGTATACTCGTATTACAGTGTCTTTCCTTTCGCGAGGAACGCAGGTAGGATCTACGTGTCATACATACGAGCCTATAGACCTGCGAGTGAACAACGCGTGTGCCTATTTTCTACCACAAGTATACAGTAGTAGTACCTGTCAGACAATATGAACACAATGATAACACAGGAGGTACATACACACTGGTGCTGTTTGATGAAGCTTTAGCTTGGCGCGTACTCTCATCCACTGCGACGACTGTAAAGGGAGAGAAGACAATGGCACATTGCTGCCAGAGGGTACGCGATGATCAAGGACGAGCAAACGGCGGCACAGCTTAATCAATCGGCCATTTCCGAGGTTCAGGCAGCACACGTATTAATAACACCTGGACATACCGATGACGAGGCTAGTGATGACGATGAACAAATTGAGCAATCTGAGCAGTCTATGTCGGACGAGGAGAACGCGGTGAAGAGCAGCGGACGTCACCACGGTGCGCATCGAGGAACGAGGTAAGATGCGTGGGCACAACCAGGTGTTAACACTATTAATAGCACGTGTTATATATCTGGTACTGATACTGTCTATGGCTCTTGTAGAATGAACTGTTTCGTGTGAAGAACACGCACGCCCTACGAGTACCAGTTAGGCCCCAACGCCGCACACGTCATGTACAAAGTATGTACGGTGGAAAATCGAGTCGGGTGTACATGGTGTATGTATGATGGCTCTGTCGGTGTGTTCGGTCTTTAGTCGCCTTTTTATTTAGATATTTTAGGTGGTGTGTAGAAGAAACGCCTTGGTTGCTCACGTTTTAACTCCCCCTGTGTCCGCTGTCTCGCTCACGCAGAAACATAAACGGCGCAGCTGCACACCAGTGTACCGGGGCGCCCTCTGGGTATGATGCTTCCGTGATCAGCCCTGTATTCTTCGGGTATACGTCCAAAACTGAAGCAGACGTGGATACGGCACGCGCGAAGGTGCCAACGGCCGCGTGCTATTCCCGTGGGCGTGCGTAGTTGCGCTCTGTGTACGCGTACTACTGTTGTAGTACAACAAATTTGAAGACTAGCAAGCCTCGTTCGGGACTCGTCCCCTACATTACCCGTTGACTCCAGGCGCTAAAACCTACCTGTACCTTGGTAACTCTATTGATAGGTGATACTTAGTGCGCGCTACCCTAGCACTGCTCGAATGACGACACGTTTCCTAGCCACCTGCTGGGAGATCAACAGGCGGTCGTGCTCCTATCCGTGCGATGTTCGTCCACCGTTTGTTTCACATGACGTCAAGCGGAAACTGCCTTATTACTTCGCATAGCGTTTTTATCGAATATAACCACAACCTCTTCGGGCCAATGGCCGGCGAAAACGATCGATAGACAGAAAACCTGCCGCAGTGATGATCGAAGCGTACGTCCGTCTTTTCTAATTTCTAAAGGAACAGTCATCATGAAACACGGCAGGAACGCGCGTTGCGGGACCAGGAAGAAGCTCGTATCATCCAAAAGCAAAGGGCTGGCCGAACCTGCCAGCTTGCACAAGGGAGAGAAGACGCTTTGAAGCGGAGAGAAGCCCGAGAACGAACGGTAATTCACCCCGCGGGTTGAAGCCAGAAGTTGCTTTCTATATCTATGTATGCGTTTATCCTTTGCGGTTCGGAAGCTTTCCTCGGCATATCTTGGTTCTTCACAGCCACTCTCAGCCTCTAATTGCCGAAGCAGAAGTTACTTGCTTTCCCGAAGTTCTGGGCTTTCTCGGCTTTCTCTTTTTTTCGCGTTACTTGCTTCCTGCTTCCTACCACAGACTTTCTCGGCGAGATCATGTTTCCCTTTTTTCCGGTTTTGGGTTCGTGCGTGTACCCAGTACCCAGTGAGCACGACAGCGCGTGCGAGCCCGGCACCATCGCGGGTATATGGGAAGGCGCTGGACAGTAGAGGGGGGGTCAGAAGGAGCGCGGTCGCTTTTTTCGTGGGGAGGCGTGGCGTGTCCATCGAGACACGAGGGGAGCTGAAGGTCCTTGCTGTTGCTACCGTTGCAATGAATCCAGCATGTATGTCCGAAATTATAAGGATTGTTTTTGTCTGTAATAAAGAACATTCAAGGCAAGTTCAAGCGGTGCTTTATGGGTCGAAAACATATGATTTACAGCTCTACATCATCATCATCATCGAGCGGGCGAACGAGGGCCACGGTGAGCACCGGGCTTCACGCGAGGTGGGCCACTGGGCTCACTGGGGCAGAGAGGCAGTAGGGCTCGACCCGGACCGAATCGATGGCGAGGTGATCGCGGGTGGGCGGGTAGCGTTTTGTTCGAGTACGAGTACGTATGTACGTCTTTCTCAGTTTTGTGGATTTTTGTACCACTTGATTGACGACCGTGCGACCGTGCGGTGCTTTCTCTTTCATACTCTTTCTATACATACAAATATCGAAGGTACTACTACTGCTGTTGTTGTACTACTTCACATTCTAATAGTAGTCACGAAAAAGGCACAAATCACACCCCCAGCAGGCAGCGCAGCGCCGTGCTGCGAGCCATGTTGCTGTGCTTTCTCTTCCTTCCGAACATACAGCGATGTTGTCCTGGAGCATGGAGCTATATCTATCTACTGCTGTATGCATTTTTGCAAGTCGCCTGTACGTTTGTTTGTTCTTTGTGTTTTTTGCTTTTTTTTTGTGGTGTACGACTACTGCTGTCGTCGTACAGGTATGATAGTTGCTTTGCCACATACATGCCACACCAGTACTCCTGCATCACAATACAGCGGTACACGGGTACTGTACGTTTAGTTACCTACAGCAGTAAGTATTTCGCTGCATTGCACCATGAATCTCTTTGACCTTTTAAAGTCGGTATTTACACATCGTGGATCTCTTCTCCCCCTTTGCTTGCGCGAGCGTAGCGGGCGGCGTCAGCCGCCCTCGGAGCGAAGCTTATTTGCTTTCTTCGCGATCTTTTTTTCCGTGTTGGAAGATAAAAAAATCACCACCACTATCGTTTCTGTCCTGTATTTGCCGTCATACATGTTATATAGAGCTCTTGGCATTATCAAGTCGCCAGTTGCAGCTAAAATAATATAAGCGTGTTCCTCTTTTACCCTTTTCACATTTGGTTCTATTCTTCCTTCCGCGAGCGTAGCGGGCGGCGTTAGCCGCCCGCGCAGCGGAGCCCTTGTACAGTATTCCACAAGTGTAACTTGTGGTGTCTGGAACGGATTAAATATATTTGTCTGTCTGTCTGTCTGTCCGATGAGTCTCAGTCTGGGGTACCCCATGGCCAAATTTCTTTCAAAACTGCTACACCCGTGCCGCAGGCAACAGGTCGGCAGCCCTCGAGGAGACGATCGTCATGGTCCAAACCATACCTAATGGGGTGCCCTGTGTGTGAAGTAGTCAGGGTTGGCTCCCAGCATCCCAAACGGAGTGGCGGGCGAGCGATTGCCAAGCAGCACCGAGGCCAGTGCCTAATTTCAAGTACGAGCAGTCTTTCCAAGCCGCACCTTTCTTCTTCCCTACCTACCTACCTCCCTACCTCCCTCCCCTCACCTCCCTTCCCCTCCCTCCCTCCTTCCCTCCCTCCCTCCCTTCCCTCCCTCCCCTCCCTCCCTCCCTCCCTCCCTCTCTCTCTCCCATCCCTCCTCCTCCTCCTCCTCCTCATATTTCCTTTTCTGATAAACAAACAATTGGCCGCTGGTCCAACAAAAAAGGAATACGACTCGTACTGTACGCAGCAGATACGTAAATTTACATCATACACCTACCGACCACGGCAGACCACGGTGAAAACCGGATTTTCAAAGTCACCTTTTTTACCAAGTACATACGATTTACTTGGTGGTAAGTTTCTCAGCAGTTTATCCTACAATCTTGATGTTGTGGGTTGTGACCGTGCGAGTGCAAAGCAAGATCGCACAGCACCACACAGCACCAACCAGCTCTGCAGCAAGCAGCAGCAGCCAGCTCTGCAGCAGTAGCGCACAGCTCCGCCATATAACCCGAGCCCCAACCCAAGTACAACACGCTTCTCGGTGAAGCATGAACTTGCAGCCGTCACACCCTACGACACCAGCAAACGACATATATATAAATTAATCCAGGTGCTTTTAAGTTTTACTCCATAACCTGTCCTCACACACCTCTTCTTATATACCATACATAGATACAAATAGTAGGACCACTCTATCACGTAAACTCGTCGGAAAACTATAATATACCTGGTACGTTTATTTCAGACTGTTTAATAAAAAATTATATTATATTATTTCTCCCCCCCACAAATAGACACACACTTCCTGAATTCTACAGCCTCAGATTGTGTCCCCCTCATACGGGATGTACATCCTACATGAGGACATATAAAATCCGTAAGTACGCGCGATCGAAGTGTTACACTCAGCCAGCAAAGATGAGCTTCGACGAAATCCTCGAGCTCACAGCTGTTGTTTTTTTTTTTAATTTTTTTAATATACCTGGTATGCAGGTGTGTACCTGATGTGCTTGTATATTTTCACGTGTACCCGCGTTGTTTTAAAAAGTTTGAAAAGCAACAAGCAAACCAAATATTTGAAAAATTTCAAATATTTCGTTACCGCCCTACTGTACCAGGTATCCATACATCAGATTTTGCCCCCCGGGCATATAAACGACAGTGCGAGGCCAATATTTGTTATATATCCATACCCGTTATTTGATTTTTTTTTAAAAGCAACAAGCAAACCAACTATTTGAAATATTTCAAATATTTTGTTACCGCCCTACTGTATCAGGTATCCATACATCAGATGTTGCCCCCCAGGCATATCCCGCGTTGACTCAACCGATACGTCTCTACGGATCATACGTAGGAACTGGAAAACAAATGATGGACCTGCACTTTTCCCCGACTATATCGAACACACACCCGCAGCCCGCAGCACACAACAACAACAAACACCACACAGCCCGGCACACAGACCATCATACCAACGCCTAACCCAACAAAAAGGTCAACTGGCGGGAGGCAAGCGCTCACACGATGGCTGCCAGCCCGGTGCACGCTGCACTGCGGCTGATACACTCGTCGCTCGTCGCGCGAGTGCTCTTGTTTTTTAGTCTGCAGCTCACTCTGAACTCACGTTCATGACAACATGGTTCCCTCTGTCATAGCTACGTACGTACGGTGCACCACTTCACCTCCCGCACGAATATTTTTCAAGCATTGACTACAGTAGTAATCCGGTGGCTCGAGGGCAACGCCTGCTGTGTTGCTGTTGTTCTGTATTATTACGTACTCCAAGCTGAGGCACACGTCGAATACGTGAGCGAGGCCAAGGCGAGGCACTCGTATTTTTAGCCGTTTGAAAACCGCATCTCAGTTCTCGAGTTTCTGTGTGAATTTCTGGCCGCTACCTGAAATACATCCTCTTCCTGTTGCATTTTCTGCAGATATTTCCGACTCTAATTCCAAGTTGTTTAATATTTTCTCGATTTTTTTGTCTGAAAGAAACCACTATGCCGAGTTTTAGACGTTGCGGGAAATGTGGCAAATATCCAATGGCCTCACTCTTCCCTTTTGAGAGACATACCGGTAAGGCATAAGCTCGAGTTTCGAATAGGTCTAATAATAAATATTAATAGTATGATCTCTAAGGGCTCCGCTTCGCGGGCGGCTGACGCCGCCCGCTACGCTCGCGCAAGGAAAGGGGTACAGAAAAGGCCCATGATGTAGTGCAGGCACCGCGACTTGAAAATGCCAAGATGTTCATGGTGCAGCAAAGAAACGGCGGACTTGACTTGCATGCAAAACGCAAAACATTCAATATTCAATACCAAAATTAGAGTTAATTATTTATTTTCTGAATTCGGGGAGACGATACGTCTTCCAAACTGTTTGTGTTCGAATATGTGCTACTACGCGTCAAACCGCACATTTACCGCATGTTAACTCTTCCGAACTATTTGTTTTTGGGTATGTGCTTCTACGCGTCAAACCGCACAACAAAAATGTGTTGATGTTTAATTATTTATTTTCAGGTGCGGGGGTGCAATCTGGGCAAAACTATAAAATAATTAGATCGCATTTCCAATTTTATTATTTCGTACCAGAAATAGAGTCAATTAATTATTTTCGGAGTTCGGGCACACGATATGGATACGTTTTTTATTCATTATTTATCCAAGGGTGGGCTTGAAATTTGGAGAAATCAGATTCGATTTAGGCCAATAAAGATCCGATTTTTTGTGACAAACCTAAATACTCGAAATCAGAAATCAAACCCATAAATGGTTACGAGTACACACACTTGTGGAATATAAGCACGCCAACCCGTTCCTTGGCCGTGCAATAACAATACGGTTATTCTGTGCTTTGCCAAACTGGAGCTTGATCTTTGCCTAAACTCTGTACACAGCAATATTTGCGGGTTTCACTGTCAATCATTGGCAGGATACATTTTTTATTCATTATTTATCCAAGGGTGGGCTTGAAATTTGGAGAAATCAGATTCGATTTAGGCCAATAAAGATCCGGATTTTTGTGACAAACCTAAATACTCGAAATCAGAAATCAAACCCATAAAATGGTTATTGAGTACACACACTTGTGGAATATAAGCACGCCAACCCGTTCCTTGGCCGTGCAATAACAATACGGTTATTCTGTGCTTTGCCAAACTGGAGCTTGATTTTTGCCTAAACTCTGTACACAGCAATATTTGCGGGTTTCACTGTCAATCATTGGCAGAAACAGCCTTCCTTTCCGTATATGATTGTTGTATATGATACGTACCCAAGACGTACCTGTTTTTTCCCCCCATCAATTGTATCCTCCGAAAGAGCGTCGGATTGAAAACATGCATGTAGACGTCGTCCCTATTTCGATGTTGACATACCGTTTCAACCTTTTATGGTATACAGTATACAGCTGTGATCAAAATGCAATCGCGCGGACATCCTGGTTGCAGGTGGCTAAGGTAGAAGCTGATTTCGAGCGGGGGCGGAAGCAACGAACGATGGAACTCCAGACTGCCAAAAAGGTATGATACAATCTCGTCAACCGCGTGGCTGTTGAATGTGTTATAATGATTACCCTGGGCTGGGTAATCGATCGATATTTTACCCCTATAGCTAGCTCAGCGGTAATACCCTCACAAATGCTAAAAGTCGGCCCCGCGCAGTAAGTGTTATTGTTGGTAGCCTGTGGGAGACGAGATTCAACAAGACAGGACGATATTGAGCCGCGTGTGTGAAGGATATATGGGCCCCCGGAGTGCAGCGTGCGCGAATGCTGGTGCTGTAGATACTTAATCGGGACTGGAGATTCCAAGGTCGTGCTCGTACTGTATGACATGATCCGAGCGAAATTCTTGGTCGTTGTGTAATACGTGTATTTCGTGTAATTGCTAACGCCTGGCAGGTGATGACAGCGGAGGAGTATGCTCCTGTGCTGAAGCAGTGGAACACTGACGAGGCGTCAATCACACAGGCACACGAATCGGAGCTTTCTGATCGCAAGCGAAAGTGAGCCAGCGCGAGATAGGCGCATCATAATGCTCGACGCATTTTTTTTGTTTTTGTCGGAGCGCAGTGTGCAAATAGGCACTGGCTCGCAAATGATGGTAGCCTTATACACTCACAACAATGTTCCCCTCGTTCTCCTCCATTGCCGTATCAGGTTCGCTTTCCTGAACAGGGAGGATACGAAGGACATTCAAAATGTGGCGAACTCTGCGAAGTACGCGGAGAAGGTGGAAAATTCGAAGGTTCCGAGGGGAGCGCAGGTCAGAATAGAGCACAAGAGATACTGCTGTGCTCGTACTTGCCGCTGCCTTGAAAGACGATCGCTTGCGTTGTACGAAGGATTATGTACCGCCTTGCAAATGCTGCCACCATGGTCATGCCTTGCTGTGTGTGCAATAGTCGCTCGATGCACCCAATCAGTACGCCTGCACCCGACCGTCAACGCACTCAACGTGGTGGGTAGAAACAAGCTGCATTACTACACTGCACTACGTTTAAGCCGGCTGATAACGCCGGGCGAGATGTTTGTTGGCTTCGCTATGAAGTGCTGCTTCAAAGCCATCACATCTGCTCGACATCCAGGTGAAGTGCTCGCGACGCTGTGGCCGTCAAGTTGCTGTAGGGCATGCAAGCAAGAATACGAGCCAGCTGAAGGTCTTTTTCAGAACCCTCTGGGCAACGTTGTGTTTGGTTGCATGAGCAGTCAAGAGCTTCCTGTTTGCTGGGGACGCTGGTATAATTCTGAATTACATGCAACTACTTACACCCCTCGCGTTTTGCAAACGTGGGACGCAGCTCG
Organism: Saccharina japonica; assembly: GCA_008828725.1. Lineage (NCBI taxonomy): Eukaryota > Phaeophyceae > Laminariales > Laminariaceae > Saccharina > Saccharina japonica. Next base: position 99,829 of record MEHQ01002366.1, read on the forward strand.
AGGCCCTAGCTCGTGGAGAGATCGAGCGTCTGGTAGGAGAGGTTGACGTGGCGAATGAATCCGTGAAACAAACACAGGATGAGCTGCTTGCGGCACAGGTGACGATCAATGGCTGTTTTCTCGGCTTGTGACTTGTTACTTGTTCATACAGTAGTTTAACTTTTATACGTATGAAACACGGCTACAGCCCAGACGTTTTACAGTCGTGATTCCCTACTGTCATATATTAGCACTACTCGTAGGCGTGTGTCGGTGTTTGTCCTCTGACGTCGCTAGCTCTCGTGATTGAATACTTGATTGTTTCTTTATCTGTTGTGCGTAACATCTGGAAGCTGCCGGTGCGATGGATGCGCACTAAAGAACGTGCATCCCTCTGTCCCTCCACCGTCGTTATTTGTGTTGGCCGGAGCAGAATCTCCGTGGGAAGAAAGGAGAAGCGAGAGCGAGGCAAATGGTGGAGACGAGCCTTATCCTGCTGGAGGGGAGAGCTGCTGGCAGCGATAAGCAGCTGGATTCGCTGCTGGAAACTTTGCAGGAGGTAGGAAAAGAGTCGCGTGTAGTAGCATGGTGTTCGTTCTATTTTTATGTGGCGTAGCTTATCAGCCACAGTGGTTCCCTATTGCCGTACCACGTTCGCAGGTATTAATACTTCATTGTGCACTGCTGTACAGTAACGCTGCGTGATTGCATCACCTGACCTCCTTGGCTTCAGGCGGAGTTCATGCTGCAGCGTGCCCAACGGATTCGCTCCCAGGAGAATCTAGTGCTGCCTTTGTACGAGCCTCTTGCGAACAACGCTGACGAGGGCGACTTTCGTGCGCCATTCTTCAGTGTCCTGGCTGCTCTTGCTGTGGCGTGCAACGACACGATGTGGGAAAAGCTGACATTCATCACACATCTCTTTGACGTGGACGATAGCAAGGTCGGTAGTGTTTTGAACGGCATTGCTTCCCTGAAATCTCTGTTCGCTTGTTGGCACAATCTCTCGTGCAGATGAGCACCTTGTTAACGTTGTGCTGTGCGCCACGTAAGGATTCCACCCCCCTTGCCGTTCGCAATAGACACCATCGCAAGCACCCCAACTTGCATGCAACCAGTCTGCGTTCTCGAATCTCCCTCATTCGTACCGCCGGCGGTTTATGTGATCTCAGTTCATGGACAAGGACGAGATCTGCTCCCTTTTGGCCACACTAGGTCGTGTGTTGAATAGCTTGAAGATGCTAGAGGTCAAGACGTCCGGCGAAGAATTGGAATCGATCGTGATGAGAGCGTTCCTGGAAGCTCAGCTAGACTACCGCAAGGGCATGACTACCTACGAGGTGACAGGGGTTTATCATCATATTATTAACAGTAGCATGCTCTTTAAATTGTCTTACAATTGGTAGCGTGTACCATATGATGCCAAGCGTAATGGTGTATTCACATGTTGTTGTGTCCCCCACGTTCTATTATTGCCCTAACCCATATAGCGTGATTCTGGAGTGTCTGAGTGATCTTGCTCTTGAAGCGTATGACGAAAGGCACTGCATGTTATTTGATACCAGGTCAAGTCCTGGATGGCAGGAGTTGTTGCCCGTTCCCAAAAGTTGTCGAACATTTTCGGGTCAAATTGGACTTTCGGGCAAATGAGCACTGTTATGAGATGCAAGATGGGCATGGTGCACGAGTTCGAGCTGGGCATGACCAGCATGGTCGACTTAAAACATAAGGTGAGGCGAAGCTGATCCTCGTGGTGATGATGATACAAAGCTCGTCCATTATCTATGAATTGGTCACCGTCGAGATCCAACATGACCAATCACGTTCTCGCATATTTTCCCCCGTGTTATCGTATTTAACACGGCTCGCACACTTCGCAAAATAGCCCTGACCGGAGCGTCGGCGTTGTTCTCTTGGAAGGTGGCGCGCGCGCTGATAAAACCCCAGAAATGTCTGCAAAAAGACAACGTTCAAGCCATCCATGACCGGGCAGTAGCTATGGGCGACGACGACCCCTTAAAACCGGACTATTCGCGTTTTCTACGTTCCGGCAAGAAGACAGCCTTCTCCAATGCGACCCCCCTTCAACATGGGCACCTCGAGAACTATTCCCACTGGCGAGATGCCATTGGAGCAAAAGCGGTGACCAAGATTCAAAACATATTTCGCGGAAAGCTCGCGCGAAAAGCGGCAGAGTCGATCGCGAAGAAGCACGCTTTCTTTTGTGCGCGAGCGGTGGCATTGCATGATACTCGCCAACGCATTGCGGCCGACATTTGGAAGGTACGTTTGTTTCTCACTTTGTTTTCAATTCAAAAATGGACGTGCTTACCAGGACATACTTAAGTGACAATGACGTGCACATTACAGTAGTACCAGCACGTCTTCCTCTCAGTTCAAATATGTCATCGGTTCCAAACGAAGCCTACCTTCCCTACTCGCAGCGAGAAGCAGCATCCGGCGTAGGACGACTCAAGTGGGATGCAAAGGTGCGCATGAAACAAGCTAAGCTTCGGGCCGCAGGCGAAAATATGGACCGCCAAGAAGTGGTGGAAGCGATCATAGCGGCAAGCGTTGAGGCAGCTCAAAACGGAGTTATGCAGCGTTTTGACGAAATTGCGAAGGAGCGTGGGTTCCACGAGGGTGATGTCGGTGAGTGATAGACCGGAACGAATGGAAAAATTTGACATTGCACATTTCAATATACGCCGGTTGACACCGCCGTCCAGGCGGCAGTGACGCGTGGCAAGACACCCTGGGTGGTCTTCAAGGATGCTTAGACCCTCGTTGATTAACCAATCAATCCGATAGCCATGCAAATAATAACATCGTTATTTACTACCAGGTATGTGCTTGACCTTGTCTGCGGTGTTCCTTGTCGAAACGTATGGATTCAGACCAAGTTTCGGATCAGACGCTTGCGCCTGCTGACAATGAAGAAGATTTCTTGATGCTGGCAACGGCTTCGTCGCAAACAGGCGAACGCACCAAGGCAGCTTGCAGACATATGGCTACCCATCTACTCAAGGCGAGCATTTTGTTAAATGTCGGAAATGTTGTTGCCTGAATTGGTTGACGTTGCGACAACAACGCTGCTTGACAAAATGTGAACAAACCCTAGCTGCTGTCGGACCCTGCCTCAACTGATTTGGCATGAAGTGTCAAATGCACACAAGCATGCATTCGGTGGGAATCTGACGGGTTGCCTAAGGTTGGGGTAAATGTAGGGTTAGCGTCTTCGACTGTTCTCGACATCGAATCAAGCAGATGGCGATGTACCCATGGATGCCGTCACGATTTTGATCATGCCTCTTTTTTGTTTGCTTCGCTTGGTTGGGTGCCCGGGTTGCAGACAGATATGCTGCACTTGGCTGGGCGCTTCATGGATGTAGGGAATGAGACTATAGTCGATCTCGGCCTACCCCAAACCCCACGGAAGGAAGGAGATGGGCACCTCGATTCAACCCTGTTTCCAAAGACTGCTGTAGCTCTCGCCAACAGTGAGATTTGCCAGTCCGTGCAGCGAGCAAGCGCCCCTATGGCGGATGGCGTCTGCTTGTTACCATCAACAGGGACGACAAGCTCTATGCGACAGGCGGTTGAGCTGAGCTCGGTCGTGATCACCATGGACGGCCAGGTTAGAGACAAAGTGGACCTGGCTGACGCCCGGAAGCAGCTGATGATCATGGGCTTATTTCCTGCACATCTATATGGAGCCGGTGAAAGCTTCGAAGAGATGCGCCTCAGGTACGTTCTGTAGTTTTAGTGGACGTTACGCCTGTATTGGCATACATAATATATTTGTGTTCTTGTTTCAAGCGTGCCTCCTACCGTTCGTGTACAGAATATCCACATTTTCCACGAGTTCATGTGGATAGGCATGTGATAAATATGTATATATTGATATTGATATTGATACTGATATGCCTTGCACCGACCAACAGGAGAAGACTGGCGGACGCCGATCCTCCCGTAGAAGAGCTGTCACAACGCATCAGGAACTGGGATGTTGCCATGACACGATTGAAAACAGACGAGCTTCTCACGGAGTTACCCACGAAGCGTCTGCTTATGAAGTACGCGCAAGGCTTTGTCGATCGTGCAGAGCCTCCGGGAAACTTGCAGGTGAGTGGTTGTGTGCGTGCGTGGGCGGATGGGTGGGTGGGTGAGCGGGTGCGTATGAAGTGGACTTGCGGTAGATAAGTTGCTGAGGGGCTTCACCTGATGCCCCTTCAATATCAGTATCGCTATCGGGCTTTCCTTTTAATACCATGCCAAGTATTTCTGACCTTTGTGATATGAGAAACGTAGAAGATTTTCGTTTGTGATGTACGAGAGACGAAGAGGATATCCGTCGCCTGGACGTTTGGTCAACATTCGTGTCAAAGGGCGTTGGTGCGCATCCTTCGTGCCTGAACCAGTTGCATCGTCTTGTGGTCACCCGAACAGGCGCTTTTTGACGACCTTGCAAGGCACTTCCAGATTTCTCGGAACGCCGACCAAATAGGGGGCATCCTGGTAAACCTGGTGCGCACTGATTTCGATTTCGGGTTGGCAGCGGACGCTCTAAACATTCTGCGAGGAAACCAAGATACGTTGCTGGCAAAAATGACACAAGTTGAGGTAAGAATGTGTGGTGCATTGTTTTCGCCTAACATGCGCAACCAAGTCGTCGAGGGAACCAAGGGGACGTGATGCATATTGAGGAGATGTGCTCTTGTGGGAGAGTGAAGGCCTACAGGAGAGTTATGCTTCGTACGGTTAACGAACCAGCTGTACTCGCACTTCGGTCACGCACTTTGTCTAGTTTCTGCAGCCATGTGAACGATATGCGCATTAAAATGCACCTGCACCGCGCTGAGGCCGTGTCTTAACTTAATTCGACAGCTTGGAATGGCTGGAACGGAACGAGACTATTCGCGCTCGTTCGTTCCATTCCATGCTGTTTTTGCGGTTTGTGTCCGATCGACTTTTTAGGCACCCGATCCTGGAACAGGCCGCAACATAAAGTAACCCATGAAATTTGCCTCGGGACTGTGCAGCTGGACTCTAAAACAGGGGTACCGTCACGTAGGCAGCGAGTGCTCCTGGTACAGAGGATAGCCTCACACGCAAATAGAGCGCCTGGCATGCCTCAGACCAAGCAGTGCTAGCCGTCCAAATGGCACACTCGGGACAAATCTAGAAGTTATGGTATCGCCGCCGCGGCTCGACGAGGTATCCTGGTGCTTCTGTGAACATCGGTCCAGCGTTTTTGCTAGATATCTATCACCACAGTCTCGTTCACCACCCGAATTTTTCCCTCGTGAGCCTCCTGTACAGGCCATGGCCGTATCGCGTGGCTCCTACCGCAGGCGAGACCTGTGGTGTCTGCACGTGCTCCATCGCGTGCTCCCATGTCATCTCATTTTGCCCCACACCCTCGTGGGCCTCCCAGCATATGTCGCAACCAGTTGCAACACTTCCAGAACCAATCAACTGCCGTAAATATCGTTCCAAGTGGGCCGTTCGGTCCTGCTGAACAAGGATTACTGTTTTGACAGATACGCTTCCTCTTTACAAATTTACGGACGGGGTGGGGACGCTTGGAATCTGTTCGCATGACTTTTTCTCAATATCCAGTCAGCACCACTTTTTCTGGAAAATAATTTTACGTTCGTTCCGTTCCAATGCCCGCGAAGTGAAGTTAAGACACGCCCTGACACTGACCTGTTGACCTGTTGACCGAGAAGCTATTGACCCAAGTAGCCTGTGCATCGAACCCTACCGCCATTTGTAAAGGTCGCCAATGGCATGTCCGAAGCAGAAGGGAACTACACACGCCGCCTGAACGCCGCCAAATCGCAAGGCAGAACAGTCGCCGAAGCCGAAGAGATGCAAAATCGCAAGGTCTCCAAGGAAGTCAAAAAGCGACAACAGGTAACTCGTCATTAACGCATTGCCGGAGACGTGAGGTGCTGCAGAGTGTTGTCGGTTTGCATACGGTACAGGATGCCCTTCCTGGTAACGTGTTTTAGCTTCCAAGTGTTGGGGGCCATCACGGGACCTTAGACTTTGTCTACATACCGTTACCCGTTTGTTGCCCTCTTGGTATCCCCTGCTCGTCGTTCTCAGTCAATAGCGGAAGCGCATGCAATGATGTCAAGGGGCAGGGCTCGGCTAATGACGGCGGAACAGGAGCTTTCCGAAATTCGTCGAAGGGACGCGAACGATCGAGCTCTCAAGCGCAGGGCGGACGGCCTACCAATCGAGGCCCAGATAAAAGAGGCGCACCGCTATGACTGGGCACGTCGCTACACCGCAGCTACGGAAGCAGCCGAAGAATCAGAGGAAACCCTAGAGGTTGGCTTGGTTTGTCCTTGATTCCCTGTCGCAGATATGACCAACGGATTGTCCGTTCCTCGTCACGATCGCGGTCGTTCGTGTTGGGCTTGAATACAACATCGTCATTCGTCATTCTAAATGCATTTGCGTGTTGGCCTTCTGCGTCTTGCGGTTTCGACTCACTTATTTACTAGGTAAGGTGGCGAATTAACTGGACCAAAGCCGGGCAAATCGACTCTCATGGTCTTGTATGAGGTTGTGTTCGAAGTACTACACATAGTAAATATATACCAGTGGTACTTCGTAAACCGTTTTACGGTGTCCTCAAATCGAAGCACCCCGAAATCCGCTGTGCCCCCCAGGCCAAGTACGTGGAGATAAGCAATGTTTGTAGCGACTTCGTGGAGACGGCGAAGCACCTCGCGACTACGATCATCGACGAACGCAACATCGCCATGACCGCTAGAACGATCCAACCCGCGATTGAAGGCGACTGCCACGGGCGGGGCGTGGAAGGCAACAGGGGTCAAGCCGGGAAGACATACAAGTATGAGGCGTTCAATATTCGACTGAAGGTGTGCTGCGACGACCACGGTCTGTTTAACGGGGACGATGAATGCGCAGCGAAAGGATACGGCGGAAGAGAGCTTTTGGGGGCTCTGGAGTACATGAAACAGCATCAACCTGGTGAGTTCGATGAAAGAGACGAGGAACACAGAAGTGTCAACACTATTTGTATACAGTAGGCCCCAGTTGGCAGGGAAAGCTATTGGCATGTAGACATGTTCCAACACAAATTTCCTGCACATGTGTACCAGGTGTATATCTCTGCAGGTATGAAGATCCACTATACCACCGTCTCTTAATGCAGACATGTTCCAACACAAACTTCCTGCACATGTGTACCAGGTATATATCTGCAGATATGAAGATCCACTATACCACCGTCTCTTTTTTGTTGCCGACTAACACTGCCCGCAGGCGTGGTTGTTCCTCTGACATGCGTGGTGGACTACCATGGCTTTCGGGTGTTGGCAGTTGCGAAGGTCCCTATCAGTACCGCGATATTCACGAGTTCAGGGAAACTACGGCGGACACGTGAAGACCTGGTCCACGGCACTCCCGATGCAGGAGGCACCATTCTCAACGAAAACCGCATCTTAAACTCAAAGCTGCGAGCAGTGGCAGATAATCTGAACCTCAGCCTCCACACGGTGAAGGTGAGGTGAACCTCATCGACCCATACATTATATGGCAGGGTGTGATTTGCCCTGTGTTTTCCTCATCAGGCATCAGCCTAGAAAACCAACGCAATCACAGCAACAAATGCGATTATTCGTCGCAGGCGCGAGACATAATAATGCAGTTAGTTGACCGACCTGTGGTTGCACACCTTCTTAAGGTCAGGCGGAAAACTTATATTTTCCCCCCTGCATGCTCACGTGCATCTTGAAGGGGCTGCGAGAGCTGAATAATACAGCGCTGTGGGCTTCAGCTGACCTCAGGGCGTATCGGAAAGAGAGGAACACCTTTTACTTGCTCAAGTTTTGGAGGGCGTTCCCACCAGAAGACCCCACAGCTACACCCCATTTGAAACCCTCTGGGCGTGGACAAAGTGTTCTATGGAGAGGACTTCGGCCTGAGCTAGTACGCTCAAATCCAGTCCCGCTCAGTCCAGATGCGAACATGTTGGTGACGCATAACGCACCGGACTGGCGTGAACAGAGGGACGATGTGCTTGAGGCAACGCGTCGTCTTGTGCACCAGGTACGCTCATCACATGCTGAAGAACGAGAAAATGGGCATGTCTTGCCGTGCCTATGTTACGGAATAGGGCAAAATCCTGTAATAGGTACACCTACGCCTTTTGAGCCATTTTTAGGTACACTAAATATTGCACTCAGGAAAAGGCTTCCTGGCCCTCCCTCTGATTGGCCAGCGCCCGATCGTACCTATTGTTGGCTCATAAGTTCCAGGTATACCTCTCTGTGTCTACTCAATTAGGGCTTCAAGTATTTTTGGTTTCGGTTGTGCCTATAAATGGCTTAAGCTGTACCTACAAAAGATGGCCTCTTTCCCAACTAAGAAATCTTCTCCTAGCCAACAGCCTAACGTCTATGATATGTGGTTTTTACTAAGTGTGCTGTACTCTGTAACAACACACATATGTTTGATTTCGCAAAATGATCAGATTTTTGTGTTGACACCTTGGGTCACTTGGTCCCAACGGCCCTGTGACCATATTTCAGTTTTGCCAGAAAAGGGTTCATTGGAGCCATTTATAGGTACCATTGAAGCCAAAAATAGGTGAACCCCTATTTGAGTAGACAAAGAGATGTGTACCTGGAACCTTTGCGCCAACAATAGGTACAATCGGCCGCTGGTCAACCAGAGGGAGGGTCAGGGAGCTTTTCCTGAGTGCAATACTTAATGTAGCTATAAATGGCTCAAAAGGCGTAGATATACCTTTTTTTTTTCGCCCTATGGAATACATAACTCTTGCTGCGTACCTGGTATGCTCGAGCAAGATCTCGCCCGCATTGGTTTGGCTCCTACCGGAAGTCCTTGCTTCCTGCCATAGCATGCAGCGTGTCGCCCAAGGAAGCATACCACAGCGAATTCGCGCGCAAAAATGGCAGTAACACGCTATGTAGACGCGAAACGAATTTTACAGTGGGGAGAAACGAATATGGGCAATGCACCGAAAGTACGCAATGTGCGGGCTATATATCGTCTGGCATGGAAGTGGTCAGATCCCATCCCGCCCCTTTTTCTCGTGCAAGATGACCCAATACACAGTTTGTCAGCGGTGTGCAAAGTTGCTATTATGCACATAGTTTTGAAAAATGTGTGTCCTTGTTTCCTTTTTGATGCAGGTGATCCCGAACTTTGCAGAGGAACTGTGCCGTAAAGATTTGGGAAGCCCAGACGGCGCTTTTGGCTACGGCTTCAGCCTAACGGACGACATGCATCGAAGGGGCATCAATGTTCGGCACATGGGACTTTTGCGCGACATGTTCTGGAGGCCTCTAGAAGGAAAAGTCGACCTATCGTTCAACTCCAACCGCGTTCGCACTCGGACAGACATGCGGTTGCAATTGCGCAGAGGGGACCAGGTCAGCAAATTGGACGCTACCTTCGGGCCTCTTTTTACTGCAGACTTAGACTTACTTGGCTTGAGCTGTGTTTGACGCCCAATAGACTTTCACAAGGCAGTTAAGCACTGCCAACGCAAGCACCAGCACTCGTTTTATCACGCGCAGCGATACGTAATTTGATGTTCATTCCCGCTGTCTGCCTATGCTCGCAGGTTCGCATCGATGGGAGCGTTTTTACTATCAGCGGCAAAATGAAACACGAATTTTCGGCTTCTGGAATTACCTTGGATCGCAAGGTGCGTAGCGTCTGCCATAACTGTTTGGGCTAGGCGTGAGGTTTCCTAAAATAGACTTTACCAGCTGTATATTTGTCCGGTATTCGTCCCACGCCAAGACTAGTTCAGTTTTTTCGACCAACCACAACCAAGCAAATCCACAGCAGCCATCACCCATTGTTGTTTTGCAATTGTATCGTGTCCTTCGAACGTGAAGACTAACTAATGACTTGAAATAGTTGAATTAATTAAAAAAATGGCGTTGTATAGTAGGCTTAGTGAATTTACCAAACGGGGGCCGGGTGTCGTAGCATTACAATAAACTTCTTCCCGCAGGGAAATGATGAGTTCGTGGTAAACGGTTGCAAATAAACCGTGCGCGTATTTTTACTGTCGGCCGGTTTCGTGATTGGCAAGATATTATTCCCGTACGTAGAGTCTTCCACATTGTAGAGGGATATTTTTCTGGGAATATTCCCCATAAAAAGGCGGGGAACCTTAACAGGCCTTTGTTTGCTCTCCTGATCCCACCCGGATATGATTCCACTCGGATATGATCCCATTCTGCACCCTGCTCCCACCTACAAGGTGCAAAAATATAATTAGCCCTCCGCATGAGCCGCCGGAAGCAATGAGCGCGAAGGGCGACCCGTAAACGGTCAAAATTCGTCGAACGGTAAAAAATCGCCGATTGAAAAAAGGTCGTCGCAACCACCCTGAAATCGAACCAGCACCATAATTAGCACCATAATTGCGGACACCAGAGACCGCGGAGCTACATCCCCTCCACACCCCCACCAGCTCCACATTTTTTTTAAGCTATTTATTATAGTCACGGTACGTGTGCTCACAAGTAAATATAGAGCGTAAGTAATATTCCCAGAAAAATATTCCTCTACAATGTGGAGTACCCAGCTCTAGTATTGTGGTGGTATTACCCCGCACCGTCATGCAAACCTTTGTATGGATAGTAGTACAACACAACCATACGTCATGGCATATCGACTGGTACTACTGTGTTGTGTCGTCAACGCTCTTTTTGGTGGTGTGAATCCCGCCAAATCTTTCGTGACGACTACTGCTCCTACTGTCTTGCTCTATTTGCCAGGGTGCTTTTTTTTGTGATGGTGTGGATTAGTTATTAAATTTTATCCACCCCCATCCGCTCTATTACTTAGATGATATACATGATATTACTACTGTGTCCTTCGAAGGTGACAACTATTTTTTATCGACCAACTCCCTGGCAGCTATCCCTTCTTCCCCTTTTGCTGCATTTATTAATATGATACCACGTACGCCTGAACTAAAACTATGCCACGTATGTACATATTGTATATATACGAAGTATATATATGTATACATTATATCATACATAAAACACGGGGGGTGCGCAGGGGGAGTATAAGCGTTACTCGTACTGTACCAAAACCCAAAACCCTGAAGCATGTCAGCAGATAAAAATGAGAGAAGTTGAAAATACCAAACGAAAATGGGATTAAACTACTCTGCAACTGAACAAGCAAGAACACAGCAGCAGTACTAGCAGTACTCGTAGCAGCGACGGAAAGTGGCGGTGACGTTGCCGATGAACTCATATGTTTCCTTTAGCTTCAGCTGCTCGGAGCTGAGCCGCTCGTGGAGATACATTCGCTGATCCTCCCGCTGAGTGTAGAAGTTGCCCTCCAAATATCTAAATATGAACCGAGACAGTATTAATCATCAGCCTCTGTCTCAACCGATGGGAGATCTTCAGCCTCCTCAGCGCACTGACCAACAACCACGTCCCGTGCGCGAGCGAAGCCGTCGTGCCGTCGCTCCAGCGCACCATAGTCGCGGGGCTCTGCGGCGTTCTCGGCGCATTGGCCCCTCCCAACTTCTCGAATCGTTTACCCCGCGCAACCGAAGAACTCGTCGTTTGATTTGTTTTAGACTCCCAGTTTTGTTTTTTTGTCTTGTGTTTTGCGTCCAGATCCCATTTTGTCTTTTTGCCCAACTATTGTTTTTTGGGGAATTGTCACTCTTGACAGACGTGGGTGATTACGGAACGGTTTTCTCCGCTGCCTGAGATAAGGGCCCGTATTAACGACGAACGAAAAAAACGTAATTGAATAAAAACGAATCAAATTGAATAGAATTTCGTGAAAAAAATGACTTCGGACCCTATCGAGGAATGGTGTATTGCGTTAAAAAATCGAATAGCGCACAAGGGTCAACGGACACCCGTGGGCAACCAACGAGCCGAGCTACGGCCTACGTCCTCCCCGGGGCGCCGCCGCCAGCGGAAGATTATGTCTGCCGACATCGGCTAAGAGCCTATCGCTCTTTTGGGGTGTCTTGGGTGGCTGGCACAGCCCCGAAGCCGCACGTGGGCAGCTTCGACGGGGATACAGCGATCGAGCTTCTGAGCGAAGTCGAGATCTGGTCGGTGCTCGTATGGTTTGGGAGGCAAAGAGGGACGGAAAACTGGATTTGCGACGGCCTTGTGATTTTTTTAGGCGCCGCGGATGGTCTACTCTATCCTAGGGGCCGTCGGACCTCGCGCTGCGGCTGCTCCGGTGGCCCTGCCTCTCGGGAATGATGGATCTCGCGTCTGAAGCAGTCGACGACACGGCTCAAGTTTGCGTGGCTTCCTTCGGTTTCATGGAACATGCCACGTTGAGTTGGATGAACTCCCCAAATTGAATAAAACGAAGAGCGAAATAAGTCCCGAAATACTTCTTGCGGAATTTCGCGTTATTCAATTTCATTCGAAAAAGCCTGTTTAGTGATTCATTTTTTTCGACCAATCAGATGCAAATCAAATCAAATCAAACGAAAAACATATTTTCGAAATTCAACAAAAAAAGTTCGTTAATACGGGCCCTAAAGCCAGACAGTTTACATGTGCTACACTTCTTAGCAGCAATCGAAGGACGCTGCCGTGCTAAAAAACACCCGGAAATATTAAAAATCCATAATTTCGGTGTTGTTTACGGCCCCGGCCCTTCAAGGCGGAAACACATCCCGGTTGCTGTCAGACTTCAGAATATGTGGTTTCACAGACCTGCACACTGTATGAATTATAAATTCGTGAGGTATCACGAGTTACAGGTTGTTGGGTATACTATATAGCATAGTCCACTGGCCTACTGAGTCACGTGACTAAGGTGACTAAGTGGTTCAGTGAGTAGTAGTGCCATACATTATTCCCAAGGGTGGGTCGGGGGTTCAAATCCCGCCGATTTCATAGTTAGTTATTTTCGAGCTACGCGTTGGAGACATTATGAATGGTTGTTATAGTATGCTCCTCGATACTAGTACGTGGCGAGGGGAATGCCCCGGAGATCAATGCAACGGTGAGATGTATCGAACCCCAAAGTATATATTTTGTTGGTTATATAGCATAGTCACGTGACTGAGTAGGCCAGTGGACTATGCTATATAACCAACACAGGTGATGCAATGCAGTATGTCTGGTGTACTACGTTCAAGTTATTTTGGGGCAAAAATGCTGAGGATTATTCAGCCTATTGAAATGTTACGTTTGGTGAAAAAATAATCTAATTAATCTGCCACTTTTTGTTGTCGTTAGGCACCTCACGCTTAGCCCTAACTGTGGAGGCAGAACGGTGGAACTGCTGTAAGGTTGTATTTATGCACACGGGCTAATCTAATTAATTCATTTCTTGGAAATTTGCGTTCAAACCCTGTGTGTTTATTTATCGGAACGCAGGTGGAAAGGATTAGCCGCAACAACGTAACTGTCTACAAGGGCAAAGTTGGTTCTGATAGAAATAGCGCCGAGATCCGTCGCCTGCTGCTCGCTGAAATGGTAGCGAGGGCAGCCAAAAACAATCTTCGCCACCTACTCAGGACATCATCGACGCAGTGTCACGCTACAACACGACAAACCCAGGTGATAATTGCTGAATTGTTAACATTAGCCAGGTCATTACACCTGTTTTAGCTCGGGCAGCCTCCGCGTCGCATGTTGTTGCGTTTCCCGATAACCGCAGCAGAGACTGAAAACAAATGCTGGCATGGAAGTTTTTCAGCACGAGTACGTATTCATCGTTTGCCGCGAAGTAGTGAGTGGAAACGAATAGACCGAAGTAGGCCGAAGTGGATTGTCAGGGGGCCTCTTCTGTGACCACGTGGTAGCGAATGAACGGACAAAACGGGCGGTTAAAAATCGTTTTCACCTGCTTCATGGATTCTACATGCGTTGACACTTATCGTCAACATCGGATAGTTATACCCCTCCAACATAAAACCGCCCTTGTGCTTTTTTGGGTGTCGTCTGTGTCTTATTTGTTTGTCAGTTGGTATTGACCGTCGAGTCCATCAATGTAATCACTGGCAGCCATGAGAGGTCACACCACTTCTGGAATGAGCGAATACTACCGAGTATTCGAAGCAGATTCGGCGAATTGGCCGTCGATCACGCCGAAGAGCTCAACATTCGACTGCTGCTCCAGCCGTTTCTGGTGTACATCGTCCAACGCCTTCAGGTGTGTATATACGTGGTAGCGAGCTTTTCCACGGGGGACTTTTTGTATAGCTATAGCGTGCTACCATCTACCAACAAAAAAACTAACACGGCGCAATAGTTGGGGCCGTGCCATGTTTCGTCGGCGACCCGGTCTCATCGGCAAGCCCTGTTTTTGTAGGCACCGGCGCCCTGTCTGATGCGAACAACTGCAGTGGGACGTTTCGATCCAGGCACAGCCCACAGACTCTATTCAGGTTCCCATGTACGGTTCAGGTTCCCATGTACGAGTATGGAACATGCCACTTTCATCGCTCACCCCGTTACTGGTCGCTACTCTGTAAGCGCGCGCCTAGTCGACCCCTACATCACTGAGGCCCAGGGCTGACGTTAGTGCTGAATATGCACCACACGGTGCCGTGGTCTAGCTGTAGCATCGACATAGCGTCTTCAGCTCTCGTCGATCTTCAATAATGCAAACGCGCGTTTGGAGTACCGCCTGCTTGACCGCACTGCCGTGTCCCAACGTGTTTTATGCCAAGGGGGCAAACCATAACCAGATTGAAATGTATTCCCGATTTATATTTACCTGCGCAAGTGTTTGCTCTCTGACTGAATATTGGCATTCGAGAAGATACTGCCCCTGAACAACGGAGAGTTTCACGAAGCCGTTTTGTTATCTGCCATTTGACTTTCCTTTCGTACGCGGTCTTTAACACCGCACGTCAAGCAAACGTGTGAGGAAGCATGTTCGACACATTCCAAGTTGTGCGCCACAAGCCTGTTGGAACGACCACCTGCGTACTGACAGAGTGCTTTAATTTCTGAACAGGAAATGCTGGGGTTTACGTTGTCGACGGCATGTTCAAGCCATTTCTTCAATCGTCCATGCGGGTTCAGATTCACCACCCTCGACATAGCTAGCACCCCCTTAAGGTGCGCACGTGCAGATTGGCTTCTCTAGTGAATGTTGAGAGCCATTGAGAGCCACCTACTGTCAATTGTCCACTACTACTGTTATCAGCGGAATACTGTATAATACACAACACCTGGTAGATCGCATGGTTCCATCGTTTACTGTGGATACGGGCATTCCGCTGCTCTTGAGCGACTTCGTGCGTTGACATTTAGGCCACCGAAATGTCGTTATTCGCAGCTGATTATGTTGGCACAAATCCTTCATCTTTCCTCACCGCATTGTTCTGGTTTCTACGTTAAGAGAAGGCTCGCACTGCGGTAGCATCCCCACTTCGCTGTACCTCGCCTCTTGGCGGCATTTTTCTTTGTTTTTCAGAATCAAGCACAACGCTCCGATGAAGGAGGTGGCCGATGCATCCGTGCTCGTGCTACGAGCAAATAAGGCGCGAGCTACAGGCTATATAGACCTCATACAGATGGCACAACCAGAGCTGTATCTGACTCTCCAGGTATGCGTCGTTTCTTATTGGTCTCCAACGAATAGTGACAAGCTAAACTTATAACACAAACGTATGAAAGCCAGCACATAACTAATGCGACCCAATTTTCAAATACGTGAACATTCACGCACACCTATTGCGTTTTATTTTGTGACCCTGCACAAATCGCTCGCTCGAACAAAGGTATGTAGGGCCCTGTTCCTGCTCTGACTTCGGATTTGCCTATTTTTTGCAGGAGCGCAAAGGTTCAAGGGTAGCTGTCAACCATGGCAAGGGCGGCATTGCCATCAGCGGGTATTTTGTGGGCCCGATACGTTTCGAGCGTCCAGGCCCAATCTCCAACGACCCGCTGAACAGGGCCGTTCACCTGCAGCCTTCCGAGCAATGCCACATTGACACTAAGCACACGGGAAAAATTCTTGCACCAATGCACCCTCGTCTACCGTTTAGCGTTGAGGGTTGGGCGAGGTGTGAGGGTGGTCTGGACACAACGCGCTACGTAGTCATGACTGGCAGGTAAGTCGGGGCCGAGGAGGCAATTGTTTAGATACGGTCCAGGGATTGCACGTACTATTTATTTAGACCTCGTTTCGGGACTGAGTGTGCGGAGCCTGGCCTACATTATGAACTAACGGGCGACCCTTTAACAACGTGCAGGTATTCCATTCTGGCAACCAGAGAAAACGTCTGGGCTGTATCAGTCTACACGGAAGATGGTTCTGAACTGCACATTTTGGGGCCAAAGGTCGTGCATGGAGAGGTACGATTCCTGTTGTAGTGCGCAACTTGCCCAGTCATGGAGGTATAAACGACTGCGTTACTCAGGCCGTTGGACACGCTTGGTGGCGTTCGATGGTTTTGTTCCCGCTTATTAATACTGCTCGTACCGCCGCGAAGGTCGTCTGCAGCTCTCCCTTTGACAAGACGCTTTATTCCCATTGTTCCCATGTTTCTCGCTTTCCTCCAAGTGGGTGTACCTGGTGGCAACTTATGACGGAGTCGTAATTCGGATGTACGTCGACTCGGAGCTCGTGGCTCAGGTATGGCTCTCCTTCTGGTTGGTCCGCGTGTACAGCATTAGTAGCTGCCGTCGTTGCTTTTCTTCGTGGCCTTTGAAACGGAACGCAGTTGGAATTTCATAAGGTTCGACCGGAGACTGTTTCCGCGTCTCTACGTGGAGCACACAGTACACTAGTCACCAACCGAAACGTTGCCTTCATTTTTTACCGTAAGATGACACTGCCCAGCATCCATTTGTTCGAGTCCATTTGGCTCGAAAGCACGCGTTCAGCTTCACAACCTCTTGGTACCTCGTCCCTGGTATTCAAGTAGCGCCAATATCTCCAGACATGTCATGCAGTGTAAAAACATCGGTGGTGTCCGCCACTCGTGTCGCAGGCAATCACCGACGGCCGCTTTCCCCCAGAGCCCTCGAAGATGGAAGTCTTTGTTGGTAGTGTCGTTCTTCGTGCCAGTCAAAAAACAATCTGTGTTTAAAGAGGGTGTATCGTCCCTTGCGCGAACAAGCAGGTTGAACTTGATGCGGCATTGGAACGTGCGAGGTCGGAGAAGAAAGCAGAGCAAGAAAAGGCGTTGACCGTCATCCAAGAGGAAGAGGACCAGGCACGGGACCGATGCAAAGTGAGCTCCTTTACACAGGATTTGTACACAGATTATTTTTTGCCGAAAGCCCACAGCATGGAAATACATAAAAAGGCATGCATTGATCTGTTGTGCGCATCGGCGTCGTCATTATGCAACAGGCTGCATCAGAGAAGGAGTTGAACATCTACTGCAAGACTCGCGAGGGAGAGGCAAAACTGTCCCGTGCCGCCCACAAGCTTCGTGAAAAGGCGGAGTTCGCTTGGCAAATGGATCGCGATGCGGCTGGAAAAGGCATGGTCAAAATGTCCAAGGCAGACTCCAAAGCGCATGCCCGGCTCGACCTCAAGACGGAAATGTACATGAGAAACGTTCAAAAGGTATGGAACGTCGCAGGGAGGTATGTGGCACGATGAAACATATACCCGGTAGTGACTTCAGTTCATTGCGGCACGGCGAGCCTGTGCAACACGCCATGCCATCGCCTCAGCTCCTCACCTGTGCTTCTGTGCGGTAGGTCGCCCAAGAATACAAACGCAAGCGTGACGATCTACAAGATTTGGCTGCACAGGAGCGCGAAGAGATCCTTGAACTGGCAGAAAAGCCGTTACGGGTGGGGGCGATGTGCCGCAGCAAAAGGTCAATGACTGGGCGGAATTTCTTTCATGGCGATATATGCCACGTTGCCGTGTACCTGTCAGCACTGCCCGTGGATACGATCAGGGCCCATCACTTCGCCGGTGTTAAGGCCTCAGCCTTTGAGAGCGATCGATTGTATGCACTGGCCGGGGCAAAGTTTCGAGCGGCTTTGACGTGTGCTCCCGACGACACCGAGATTGTCGCTCGTTACGCGCAAAGCATTATCAACTACCTGGAGCTGGAGTCAACACAGGTGAGATAAGGAGACATGCTGAGCAACGTAAGCTTGGCGTGATATTCGCGAGTAACGCAACTATTCGTATTTCACGCATGTGCTCCCGGACTAGTTGAAAGGATCCACACGATACCAGCTGCATGGCACAATATGTCGGGGTTTGCCTCCACATTGTGTGCGTAATGTTCCTACTACCCACTCGCTCACTCGCTCCCTTCAGAGCAAAAACCCACGGCGGAGTCAAGGCATGGTGGAGGAAGCGGTGGATACATTTGTACGAATGGAAAATTGGGATGGGCTGGCGGTTATCTTTACCCAGCTGCCTTCAGGTGTGTTGTTAGAGAGCGATTCTTGATATAGCGAACAATGTCCAAGCCAGGCACCCAGCGTCCAAACGCTGAGGGGCTGGAGAACTGCAATCTCCTTGATACGTGGGAATATAACTGTTAAAAATATTTCAGGAATTAAGCGGCAGTCATGCAGTATATTCTTCGCAACGCCCGGGTTGGATTTTGGAATAACATGATAACCCAAGTCAATATTTCCATGAAGATGTGAAAGTGTACACTGCAACAATAATTACGGTATGATCTGTTCTTGACGGGATACCGGTATAATCGACCCTAAGACCAGCGAGTGGAAGACAACGCACAACGCACACATCCTAATCATAGTGTACAAGATCGACGACAGCGAGGATCAATTTGAGTTGGGTCACTTTGGTCGTTGTTAATGGTCGTTGCGCATGTTGGTGGTGGCTGTGAGTCTTTCTGAACATCCTCCGCTCCGGACGCTGCCCTGACACCCCCAGCAGGAATAGATGAAACGGCTATCGCCCACCGAGAAATTTCACAGTTTGAAATAAATTTGTGGAGGTAGCACGGAGCTCGTTTGCCGCTGAGTTATCTATGTGTATACCCTGACGCATCTTGCATCAACACAAATGCACCCTTCCGCATCCGTCATCCTTCTTGTTCAGCGCGTAATGTTTACAAGCCGATTCGATGCATTCGATGCCCCTGCAGCCCCGTTGTACGCAGGTTCTTTCTGCCGAGCTTTCCTTGCCACAGTGGAAGCAGTCCCTGACTACTTCGCGTCATCGTTGCATATGCCTCTGAAGAATCTCGCACATATGCCGAAAAAGTTTTACCTGGATCTTGCGGGTGCAGGCGAAGAAATGGTGAGCTTGGCAAGAAAAGCAGAAGTTGCGGGAAATCGGTTTGAGGAAAGACAAGCCCATCTGGGATTGACTTCTTGAAAAATGCGCACGCATGACGAGATGCGTGGTTGCATTTCTAACTCTGGTGTACCAGTACGATCCAACCCCGAGCAGCGGCGTCCAAGTTATCCTGCTGAGGGACATTTATTGGCAGTTTGCTGAACACATTGCTGGTCCTGCCTGTAATGTCAATCAGCTATTTACACGATGACGCTAACGACCTTTGTGGTGATTCGTGTACCATTTCACATTTTGTCACGTGCCTGGTGCTTCCGTCGTTGTTTGTCCTGACAAGACGGAGGTGGCCGCATCGGTGTATCGTCTCGTGCTCGCCGACCTTAGCCTGGCGGATATTTTCGGCCAGGTGGATCTCTCTTGGCTTCCTGTCATCAAGTCGGCTCCCACTGTGGTAAGTACATTTTGTTATGAACAACACTTGCCGTGTGTCCAGGGTCTAGGATATATGAGAAGAAAGGCGTGTAGTAATAGTGAGCTAGTGTTGTATTAATAGTTATGGTATCTACCGAATCTGTCGCCGTTTTGAGGCGCAATACGGTTGCACGAACATTCAACATCCGGACGTCCCGGGATGGGTGCGACTTGTCGGCAATATGGTGACACTCTATTTCGGAACGTAGTTCGACATGATGTTTCTCGACTCCTCGCGTTTCTGTTCACCGCAGGTAGCGACAGTACTACAAGCGGAATCAGACGAAGATGAACGAATAATCGACCTTGAGAAGTACCAACTGGACTGTTCCAACGTGGAAGAGGCTGACCTTATGGCGCTCATCGACCACCGTCGCCTAGCTGTGGTTCTTAATTTGACGGGCTGTAAACGGTGAGGCCTAGCACTAGTCCCACGGATGCCGAACAAACACGCACAGTTCTTTTTGGAACACTTGAAAACGCACGTTTTAGTTCCCCGCATTGGTGCGACGAGCATTGTTTTTGCTGCACCGGGGGTATAACTGGTACGCGTATAGTATACCGGTATACAGTACCAAATTCGAACGAAAACGTTTTGGTCTGCCCGCTGTGTTTTATTTGTAATTTTCGCTAATCGGCCTTACCGTTGCCATTCCTTATGATGTTTTGTGCGTTGCACATGAGAATTTCATTCCGGAACGTGATTCTACTGCTGTACGATGTACCGACGGGCTCGATCAAAACCAGTAGGAAGAGCATCGTACTGGATTTGCTTGATGTTCCTACAGCACTCGACGTGAAGAATTAGTGTATTTTCTGATAATATTAGTACTACACTAGGTGTGTCCCACGAATGTACCAGCTTGCTGTCAACCATAGTAGTATATTGATATGTTCTAAGAATACTTGCTTCGAAGGCCTACAACTGTAGAATTGTGCACCGAACTGCTATCGCGCTGAATCATAACCTCGACGAACGTGCAATAAACCCTTCATGGTACTGCACCATCGGCAACAATTCGCATATCATGACAGCTAACCTCGTGAGCGGGATTGTACCGATGGTTTTTTTCAGGGTGACGGACAGATGCATGCAGCATGTGGCTCAAGTGTTGGTGCATCTTCAAGCGCTGACTTTGTCACGCTGTCAGCTGGTTACGGACCAGCACTTTGACCGGATCGTGCGACGTAACACCGGGCTGACTGTCCTAGGGCTCAGTCGATGTCCAGCCATCGGCCCGCTTGCCCTAGTGCAGTTTCCTCGTTTATGCACGGGCCTTAAAACGGTCGACCTGAGCCATAACGCCAACGTAACGGATGCTGTCTTGGGCCAGCTAGCCAAAAGCTGCCGGGGACTGGGGAGTCTCTATCTCCAATATTGTGCATTTATTACAGATGCCGGGGTGCAAATGCTTGCGGTCGAGGTAAACCATGATACTCTCACGTCCCTGGACCTTAGCGGTTGCGCCCTGTTGTCTGATCACAGCGTAGTGGCGCTGGGGCAGCTCTGCCGTAAACTTCGGCGCCTAAACCTGAAAGCGGTGAATCGGGTGACTGAAGTGGGGGGGAGCAGCATCACGCACAACTGCTGGGACATTGAGTATTTATGCTTGGAGGATATGTACAACTTGACGGACAGCGCGTTTGTATTTGACTTTAGTAGTGACGGAAGAAGGGCGGTGGAGGCAAACATGCTTCGGTGCGTTACGGACATGAACCTTCAAGACTGTAACAAGCTCACGGACATGGCAGTCAACCACATCATGAAGCGCGCCTGCCGCATTAGCACGCTGAATCTGGCTGGTTGCTGCAATTTGACCGATATGGCGTGCAGCTTCATTGTTAAAGATTCAGTGACGGGGTCACGGAGAGGGGTTTTTGTTACGTCGCTTAATCTAGGGTATTGTATGAACATCACCGATCAAGGGTTGGTATTCCTCACGGCTTCGCTCACCAAGCTTCGGCATATAAACCTGGCGGGGTGCGTGCAGCTCACAGACGAGGGTGTCTTGGCACTGGTATCAATCTGCACTAGATTGCAGGATGTGGTTCTTGCCCAGTGCAAACATCTAACGGACAAGAGTTTATGCTATCTTGCAGACTTTCTGTGGGTGGAAACTTTGGACGTTTCACATTGCAGCAAGATATCCGACGACGGAATAGAAGTACTTGCGTTGGAATTCGGGGGCCTGCATAGCATTGGCCTAAAGCGGTGTTTCCGTCTGACCGAACGTACGCTTACCGTGCTGGGCATGTACTGCCCCCACTTGAAGCAAGTTGATCTTCAACACGTACCTAACTGTAGTCAAAATGCCGTTGATAGGATACAGAGAGCGTGTCCAAGGGTGGAAGTTCTTGTATAATAGAGCTGTCTATTGGTGCTACGGGTAATGTCTACCTGTGTATTGTGTACCTGGTATCGTTTATTTATTGTTGTGTATTGTTCCCGGTATTTAGTATTTTATGTTTCAAGTTATTTCTGTAATGCTCCAATTAACGTTATTACCGCGCTGTTCCCCAGCGTACTGTTTTTTTAATGAGGTTGGACGGTCGGACGAGGAGCTTACCATATTGTCAGCAACACTTTTTCCTAAGAGTTTACTCACAGGTAATCCACCGCGGCTTTAAAATTCCACTAAAAAAAAGTGAATTCGATTATCAAGTCATTTCGTGAAATCGATTATCAAGTCATTTCGTGAAATCGATTATCAAGTGAAAAGTGAAATCGATTATCAAGTGATATTTTGAGTGCGATATTTTGCGTGCACTGTTTTTAGTGCGATTTGGAAATTTCTTAGAAAATTCGAGTGCGATGGGCGATATCACCCCGCACACAAGAAGACCATCACAGCACACACACCCGCGGCATCACTCACGCGACAGGCATGCGACGATTGACCTTCGATCTCGACATAGACTCAGCCCACGACTAACCCACTTCGTACCGGTCAAGGCCGGCAAATGTACATAGCGGCCTCGAAGGTATCATTGCGATCCGTAGTCTAGGGGGCGAGCGGTTGCTTGTGGCGTTCTACGGTCAAATCTCCAAAAATTATCCATTTCTTGCGATCGGAGGGTTTTTGTCGAACACATCAGCTGCCAAATATATTTTGATCGGATGCCTGGTCGGCACCCTGCACATACTATCGACCGGGGTCTGAGACCTGTGACACTAGGGTCCGTCGGAGCCCCTAACCGGCGCTATCCGTTCGGATTTGGTGACGCAGTCGTTGAGTTTGTCGATCGAAGTCAAACTTGAAAAAAAAAAAATTCTGGTATGATACGCATTGGTATCAGCTACGTACGCGTCCTACGGTCTTCGGGCAAATCTTCAAACGCAGTCGTTGAGTTTGTCGATCGTTGTCAAACTTGAAAATTTGTAAATTTCCGTTATGATACACATTAGTATCAGCTACGTACGCGTCCTACGGTCTTCGTGCAAATCTTCAAACATTCCAGCAAATACGCATAGCGGCCTCGAAGGTATCATTGCGATCCGTGGTCCCAACACGTATCGTCGATCGATGTGTGAGGACTGCAGTTGTGACTCGCACACGATACCACCCACGAGAGATACCAGGTACCAGGACTCGTACTGCCAGGTATATGTGCAGGTATATACGAGTACGAGTATAGCATCCACTAGAAATACCAGGTATCGAAGTATCAGTCATCATACACACACGTGTGCGGGTCGGTGCTCTAGGAAGTACAGAGGCGCTATGGCAGATCGTATCATATACCTGGCGATGGAATACGGATGGTATATCACACCGTTGAGCCCTATCATAGAGCTGATGATGCACGAGTCCCCAGTCGTCGTAGAAACTGCTGCTGTATTTTTTTCTGGTACTAGAGTGCGTCGTATGTACGACGGGTACCGTAGTTACGTTTCGACGAATCAATTGATGACACGTTACGGTCCAACAATGTAGAGGTTGTCCCGCTTTATCCATACATTTCAAATTGGTCCACACGATACTTACGAGTAATAGCATCGACAGGATACACCATCAGCTATCAGTCAACGCATCATACGCTGAAACACGACACCCTGTACACGATATAGCATCCACAAGATATACGTCGCCTGTCCAGCACTTGCCGTGGTCATCAGTTAACGTATCATACGCCGAAACACAACACGCTGTACACGATATAGCATCCACATATATCGTGTCCTTCAAAGGTGAAAACTAATTAATGACTTGAATTAGTATGAATTAATTAAAAAAATGGCGTTGTATCGTAGGCTTTGGAGAATGTACGAAACGGGAGCCGGGTGTCGCAGGAAAATTAGTCACTTGTCCCGCAGGAAAATATTGTGTTGATTTAAAGGGGTTGCGGAAAGTTTGGTCCATTATGTTATACAGCTTGCTCTGGCGGCAGAGTTGCGGCAATGCCAAAAAATAATATTCTGGTGGTATGAATACAGCGAAATTATGTACATGATAGGGAGTCACACTAATGGCATCGCGACGTGTGCCCCCGGAGGTACTGCAGATAGGCACTTCCCTGGAGAACTCAGACTAGTATACACAATGGACAAAACAGCCTAGCGCTCCAGTATGATACGTGCTATTAATAGTAGCACGCGGGTGTCTAGATAAACAGGATGAACACGATATTAATAGCAGGTACTAGCGTTGCGAGATAACTACCTAGAGTATTTGTCAACAATTTCGGCAACGGCAGATGTGTCGCCATATTGATAAACGCTGTCATGCGTTGTGAGTTCAGCCTCGTGTTATTGTTTGCCTAGTGGCTGGTCCCCAGTAAATTGGGATGTGCTAATGACGACTACAGCAGATAGTTCGTTGAGTTATTTGGGCATTGCATTTATTTGCCGTATTTTGCTGCGACTTCGATATGTGTTATTATGTGGCTGGTGACTGGAGACTACCGCAATAATATGCGTAAACAAAAGTTATATTCGTGAAGGTTACGTACAAGTATGGGACAGAAGAGACGGTCACACCGCCCGAACTGTCGAATGCAGTCTTGATCAACCGGCGATTTGGGCACTGCTGTAGTAGTAGTAGTAGTAGAATTGTTGAGTTACTTACTTGCGGTTGGGCATGCTAATGTACGTATTTTTCTGTAAGTTTTATTTGCCTGGTGTCGCGTTTTTGTTTGGCTGGACTCTACAATACAGTGAAGGTCACCGCTACGACTATGGGAAGCAGAGCAAGCACGATTTACAAAGGTGACGCGTACGCAAGAGAAGATACGGTGACACATTTCGAACTGTCGTTTGCGGTCGATCGGGATCTACAGCGGTATTGCTCGCTTCTTGTGATTGGCCCGATTGAGGATAAGATCTCTCCCTTGCAGTGATTGGCCATATATGGATAGTTACTTGCTAGACGATTGTGGAAGGTGGAAGGCACCCCCCACCCCCCTCCCCCATCTGTCACTCTGTTTTGACTTCCTCCGCCACACCAAGCCTGACGTCTTCATTCACACCTCCCAGCCAAAGGTCGCCCACCACCTACTGCCTACACCTAAAGCGAATGGTACGTCAAGGCGCCATCGCCTTCAACGTCTTGCAGGGGACCGGCATCGTTGTCATCGCAAACGGCTACGGAATCCGTGAAGCGGCCAAGGCACACCACGCGAAGTGTCAGCCTGGTGGAGTGCGGGAAGTAAGTCGTGGGTGATTTCTACCACGGACGAGGAGCACATTGGCGGAAAAATTCCAGGACGTACGTAGCCGTGCAGCCGGCGGTCGACGACTCAATTAATAAATACTTCCTGCCCCTTTTGCAGAATTATTTAATTGAATGCACCTCCATATTATTTTCCCTCTTGTCAGCCGGCTGGAGTGCGGGAAGCAATTAAGCCGAAGTCGTGGGTGATTTATACCCTGAACGAAGAGCCCGTTGGCGGAAATGCAGTCTTGGTCAACCGGCGATTTGGGCACTGCTGTAGTAGTAGTAGAATTGTTGAGTTACTTACTTGCGGTTGGGCATGCTAATGTACGTATTTTTCTGTAAGTTTTATTTACCTGGTGTCGCGTTTTTGTTTGGCTGGACTCTACAATACAGTGGAGGTCACCGCTACGACTATGGGAAGCAGAGCAAGCACGATTCACAAAAGCGACGCGTACGCAAGAGAAGATACGGTGACACATTTCGAACTGTCGTTTGCGGTCGATCGGGATCTAGCGGTATTGCTCGCTTCTTGTGATTGGCCCGATTGAGGATAAGATCTCTCCCTTGCAGTGATTGGCCATATATGGATAGTTACTTGCTAGACGATTGTGGAAGGTGGAAGGCACCCCCCACCCCCCTCCCCCATCTGTCACTCTGTTTTGACTTCCTCCGCCACAACAAGCCTGACGTCTTCATTCACACCTCCCAGCCAAAGGTCGCCCACCACCTACTCGTACTGCCTACACCTAAAGCGAATGGTACGTCAAGGCGCCATCGCCTTCAACGTCTTGCAGGGGACCGGCATCGTTGTCATCGCAAACAGCTACGGAATCCGTGAAGCGGCCAAGGCACACGACGCGAAGTGTCAGCCTGGTGGAGTGCGGGAAGTAAGTCGTGGGTGATTTCTACCACGGACGAGGAGCACATTGGCGGAAAATTCCAGGACGTACGTAACCGTGCAGCCGGTGTCGGTCGACGACTCAATTAATAAATACTTCCTGCCCCTTTTGCAGAGTTATTTAATTGAATGCACCTCCATTTTCAGGTATATTGGTCGTAAAGAGTCGAAGAACAAAAATAAAATAAAAATGAATCCATCTTCCCCTTCGCGAGGAGATGGGCGTTAAAAGAGTGTTTTTTGGAGTCATAACTATGCTCCCATCTCTAGAAAATGTGTACTGTCGAGGTCGATTTTTTTGGAATTCTTCAATTGCATGGACTATACACATCAGTACTACTTTACAAACAGTAGGTGACCCGGAGTACTTACGAGTAGAATAGCTGTATGCATACACTACACAATACTAGCCTAGTGGTAGGAGGTGTCCCGTAACTACTGTGCGGCAGTACCGTAACAGTAGTAGTAGACGTCCCGTGTACAACAGTAATAACTAAACTGCTGTACATACCTATTTACACGTTACACGTATATATACGCAATTAAATGGTATATTCTTCTCCCTTATTCGCAAAATTAATTAATTATACCCCCCCATACCACGAACAACCTACCTAACGACGTACGGTATACTACAGCAGCACAGTAGTACGTTAATAAGCTGTCAGCCTCTATACGTGGTGTATATGGTAGGTTTATACTTCTTCTCCCTCGTTCGCTAAATTAATTAATTATACCCCCCCACACCACGAACAACCTACCTAAAACATCCCTCTTTCGCTAAATTAATGAATCCCCACTAGCTCAAGTAGTACTCCAAAATCGTCCTGGAGGGCGGCCGGCTTCGTACAGTCAATGTCTACGCGTATACCTCTGCAACCTGCACTTGACATTCATCTCCACAGCCGTTCTCGATGGCGGCCGGCTACAGCCACGTAATTCGTAATAGTGATCACGCCTTCACTTGATTAAAGCACGATTTTTCGTACAATGCCATTAGCCAGAAAACAGTATACCGAGGTGTTTTAAGACATTTGACGGTATGTACAGGGGAAATCCGCCACAGGAAGCACCGTACATTGGCAGTTCTTCTCCCTCATTCGCCAAATTAGTTAATTATACCCCCCCAACCTACCTAAAATTCTTCTCCCTCTTTCGCTAAATTAATTAATTATCCCCTCGAGTGCCACCACTCCCTCATCCGCTAAATTAATTAATTATACCCCCCCAACCTACCTAAAATTATTCTCCCTCTTTCGCTAAATTAATTAATTATCCCCTCGAGTACCACCACAGGTACAAATTATACGTTCCTATCCTACGTTTGTTACTGTTGTTGTGTCATACTGTCGGCTACTTACTTACGTACCAGGTACTATGTTATCTCTGTACTGATATTATAGGTTGTATAGTAAATATATTTCATCGGAAATTCGTGAAAAAATGCAGCATTTGTTCCACCTTGTTCCACACCCTCAGCCCATATATATGTAGGTGACGAGGAATTTATATGGACACCAAGATCCTTGTCAGGGCATGGCATAAACAAGTACCTGTGCGTGCAGTAGGGAAAATGTCACAAATCGTCTCCTCCGCATGATGAACGGAATCGAACACCCTACGAAGTACCACCTTATTTGAGTCTCAACACGGCAAAACGTCCCCAAACGTTTGGTA
>MEHQ01004483.1:0-112693 GCA_008828725.1 Saccharina japonica
GCAACAGCTGATAAGATAGGGCCAACCCGATCCATGCTATCCTCCCCCCCACGCACCATTCGTCTACGCGCTCCTCCATCAACTTGATAATTTCCCATGTTAGCGGTCTCCTCGCCCGCGTCTGGTTCCCTGCCTCCACGTGCGCCGTCTTGATCCCCTTCCTCATCGCTTTGATCCTGAAATGTTGCAGCGGCAATGACAATCCCACCCATGGTTCGTGGTAGAAGTTCACCGCGATCAGCTTCCCCCCCACGGTCGCCTCCTTGTTCTTCCTTTCCGCAGAGCAGTAGGCCATAAACTCCGTCAACTCGTCCACCAGCTCTCACTCGCTCACCCCTCCCCCCCAACCAACCCCCTTTTCCTCTCAGGACCCTCCAGCTCACCCACATCCTCCAACCTTGCGCATAAGTCTTCCGAGTCGACCTCGCAACTCGTCTGAGTGCGTAGCTGCGCGCAAAATCTCCGAACACATCTCCGTCCCTTCCTTCTCGAGCTCCTGGGCCTGAAAAGCACGGTCGCCGCCAGCTTTCTCCCCCTGCCCCCGGCATGCCACCTGTCCGGCACATCCACACCACCCCATCGTCTCATTGACTCCTCCGTCAGCCTCGCACCGTGTTCTAGCCTCCGCCTGTCTTCCTTCCCCCACCCCCCCCCCCCCCCCCTAGTTTCTGCCCATTTCAGATTGCGCTTGTTCAGCTGCAGAGGGCCGCCGCACGACCCTTCCTGTTTGCAAAATTAACCCCCAACCTCTGCCACCACCCGTAGCAGCCGATCCCGTTCCTCCGCATCGTCCCCTACCTTCCCCAAACGCCCCAACGCCCCCTTCCAGCGCTGGATCTCTCGCTCCACTACCACCCTCGCCTGTTGCCCCTCCTCTCGCGCTGAGCGGCTGCCTCGCACCCCCTCCCTCGTTTCATGCACGGCACCGCCGTGGTCCTCCCCTCTTGGTTCGTGTACAGCCCCACCGCTCTTCTCCATTCTCTCTGTCACCGGCCCCGCCGTTCTTCCCCATTCTCGTTCCGTGCACGGCCCCGCCGTGTTTTTCCCCTCTTGAACCGTGTGCGGCCCCGCCGCTCGTCCCCCCTCTCGTTCTGTGCACGGCCCCGCCGTGTTCTTCCCCTCTTGATCCGTCTGCGGCCCCGCCGCTCACCCCCATTCTCGTTCTAAGCACGGCCCCGCCGCGTTCTTCCCCTCTTGATCCGTGTGCGGCCCCGCCGCTCCTCACCATTCCCGTTATGTGCACGGCCCGGCCGTGTTCTTCCCCTCTTGATCCGTGTACGGCCCCCGCCGTTCTTCCCCATTCTCGTTCCGTGCACGGCCCCGCCGTGTTCTTCCCCTCTTGAACCGTGTGCGGCCCCGCCGCTCGTCCCCCCTCTCGTTCTGTGCACGGCCCCGCCGCTGTTCTCCCTTGTTGGTCAGTCGCGTCCAGCGCCGCTCATCTCGTCGGGCTCGTTCTATGCACTGTCCCCCGGCGCGTTCCTCCCCTCTTGGTCCATTTGCTATAGCCCTGTAGTGTAGGCGGGACCATGCCGTTTTAACCGGGCTCAAACTCCGTGACGTGTCTTCGAGTTCTTGTTAAATCAGTACGGCCCCGCCCGTTCTTTCCCCATTCTTCGTGTCGTCGCACGGCCCCGCCGTTAGTCTTCCCCCTCTTGAACCCTGTGCGGCCCCGCCGCTCGTCCCCCCTCTCGTTCTGTGCACGGCCCCGCCGTGTTCTTCCCCTCTTGATCCGTCTGCGGCCCCGCCGCTCACCCCCATTCTCGTTCTAAGCACGGCCCCGCCGCGTTCTTCCCCTCTTGATCCGTGTGCGGCCCCGCCGCTCCTCACCATTCCCGTTATGTGCACGGCCCGGCCGTGTTCTTCCCCTCTTGATCCGTGTACGGCCCCCGCCGTTCTTCCCCATTCTCGTTCCGTGCACGGCCCCGCCGTGTTCTTCCCCTCTTGAACCGTGTGCGGCCCCGCCGCTCGTCCCCCCTCTCGTTCTGTGCACGGCCCCGCCGTGTTCTTCCCCTCTTGGTCCGTCTGCGGCCCCGCCGCTCACCCCCTTGCTCGTTCTATGCACGGTCCCGCCGTGTTCTTCCCCTCTTGGTCCGTGTGCGGCCCCGCCGCTCATCACCATTCCCGTTATGTGCACGGCCCCGCCGTGTTCTTCCCCTCTTGATCCGTGTACGGCCCCGCCGTTCTTCCCCATTCTCGTTCCGTGCACGGCCCCGCCGTGTTCTTCCCCTCTTGAACCGTGTGCGGCCCCGCCGCTCGTCCCCTCTCTCGTTCTGTGCACGGCCCCGCCGTGTTCTTCCCCTCTTGGTCCGTCTGCGGCCCCGCCGCTCACCCCCATTCTCGTTCTAAGCACGGCCCCGCCGTGTTTTTCTCCCCTTGGTCCGTGTGCGGCTCCGCCGCTCATCACCATTCCCGTTATGTGCACGCCCCCGCCGTGTTCGCACATCCCGGCTCGTTCTGTGTGCAGCCCTGTTGCTGCGCATTTTTCTGCCCGGTCCCGCCGCGCCCATGTCCTCCCCGTCCAATGCACGGCCCCGCCGCACACCTCTCAGCTCGATTTGTGTGCGGCCCCGTTGCCGCCTCCCCACTTGGCCCCTTTGACGCACCCCGTCGTAGCCCCGTTACCGCACCCTTCTTTCTTCCTCCTACCACCTCCCGACTCGATCCGTGTGCGGCCCCATTGCCGCACCCCCACTTGGCCCCGTTGCCACACACCCCCTTGTAGCCCTGTTACCGCACCCTTGTCCCTCCTCGATGCGCACGGCCCCGCCGTGCACTTCCCAGCTCACTCTGTGTGCGGCACCGTTGCCGCACCCCCCGTCCTCCATTGCCATACCCTTCTCTCTCCTCCCACGTGCGCTGCCCCCTTGTCGCACACCCCCATCTTTTTCCAATCTACTGCAACTGTGATGAACCACAGCCCCCCTCCCCCCGTCTCTCCCCCCTTTTACCTGAAGTCTGCCAGTCCCCCTGTTAAGTCCTCCTATTTTTATGCACTAACCCCATGCAATGCAGCTTTCCCCCTGTACCCCTCGACTCATCCCCCCCTTTTTTATTTTTTGTTATTATTGGTGTCATTATGTGTATTAACTTGTTGTCCTCAACTCCACCCTCCCCTGCTCCCCCTTTTACTGTGCCGGCATAAGTTTGGCCTGTAATATTCATTCCGGACGGTGTTATTACTCACTCCCCCCCCATTCCGCCTACTACTGACATGCACGACCCCCCCCCGTAACCCAACCCCTTGACCCCCCCCCCCTCTGCCCTTGTTTCCCTGTTATATTCAGTTGTCGATATATGTATACATATATATATATTTCTATTTTTTTCCTCCCCTTCTCCACTAGTTTACTACGCCTACATTACTCTATTATTCCCTGGGCTACGAGTATGCCCCCCCGGAACCCAGCCCCTTCCTTCCGCCCCCCTTGGTCCCCCTCGACTCTTCCCTTTCCCCTTGCCACCCCCCCTCCTTCGTGCACCCGACCTGGCAAGTCACTCCCCTGATTCCACTAACCACGCTCAACCGTCGGTCCCGCTCGTTCCCGTCTTCCCCGGCTTGCCCCTCGGCCCCTCCTTCTACAGAATCTCCTCCCGCCCGTTGGACCTCCTTGTTGACCCTTCCCCTCCCAACTCTTCCAGGTCTGCATTGAACCGCTTCACTGATACAGTAGTAGTAAAGTGTGCATGCTGTTCTTCCGATTGAGAGGTACTGCTGTATTAATATAAGGACTGCTCTATGAATATAAGTAGTGGAAGCTGTAGTGGCAAAACATGTAGAAGCAGTATTCATAGGGACAATGGTAGTATAATAGTAGTTATAGTAGCGGTACTGCTAGTAGCCGTAGTACTCGTATGAATAGTATTAGTATGTTGAAGCAGTAGTAACAATATTAGGATAATAGTGGTAGTATCGGAGCGAAGTAGGGGCAGTGGTAGTAGTAGTAGCAGCAGTAGTATAGTAGTAGTCATAGTAGTATATCGTAGTAGCAGCAGCAGTAGTAGTAGTACTGCAGTACTGTAGTAGTATTAATAGTAGTAGTAGTAGTAGTAGTAGTAGTAGTAGTAGTAGTAGTAGTAGTAGTAGTAGTAGTAGTAGTAGTAGTAGTAGTAGCAGTAGTAGCAGTAGTAGTAGTGGTAGTAGTCGTAGTACTCGTAATATTAGTAGTAGTAATAGTAGTAGTAGTAGTAGTAGTAGTAGTAGTAGTAGTAGTAGTAGTAGTAGTAATAGTAGTAGTAGTAGTAGTCGTAGTAGTAGTAGTAGTAGTAGTAGTAGTAGTAGTAGTAGTAGTAGTAGCAGTAGTAGCAGTAGTAGTAGTAGTAGTAGTAGTAGTAGTTGGTGGTTAGCAGCGAAGTCTGTTAAAATATTTATTGGTACTTTACGCGCTAAGCAACACTGTAAGTAGTGGTACAGCAGTAACTAAACTACCCAAAAGCCCCCCCAAGCCCCCCCCCCCCCCGTCTTCTGTATCATAGGAAACCCCTCCCTACGCAGCGTTTTTTCTTCTCTTTTCCCTCGTGTTTCTTCGGACGATGTCTGTCCTCGTGGAGCGGCTGCTTGGTCTGCCTTCACGTTCCTTACTCGGGACCCGCCTGACTGTTCTCAGTACATTTTGTGCATCGTGGTTTCTAATTACTCGTATAAACTCCTATCCTTACTCGTGAGTCCTCGCGGCTAACACTCGCTTCTCTGATACGCACGTAACACAATTATTTTTTTCTGTCTCTACCTACAAAGTCATCCTTTCCGTGGCACGCTCTCTCACCATCTGGTTTGTGATTTGCGATCGACGGAACACCACGTGCTGCATCCTGACTTCCCTATATACTCCTGCCGTCGAACTTCTCACCACCACCGCTACTGCTGTTGCAACAGTACTGAAGCTGCTGCGTGTGTATGCCTGCCCAGTGTATATACATACGTGTGATTGTGCTGCTGCTGTGAGCCCCTCCCCGGCACCAGGTATCTCCTTATACTGGAACCACACACCCCCATTCCCGTTATTCGGTATTTTTTCTCTCCGATCCGCCAAACTCCAGACTGTCAAGACATTCTTTTACTATCTTCGCCACCTTCACTGAGACGGCTGCCTTAAATCTCTTAGCTGCAGTAAAAAAAAATTGGCATACTGTCCTTCAAGTTAGTAAATATATACGCTGGGAGAGTTCTTTAAAGGGCCCCGCCTGCTTCGCTCAATGAAGAATTAGAAACAGGAAGAATCGTTCAGATGTGTGTAGAGTATATAGAAAACATAAAGGTTAAAACGACACTCACTATACCTGTAGCGCTACCGCTCGATCGGATCGGCGCGTCGTCATCACAGGACGAAATGAGCGAAAAACATTTTTTTTTCTTCGTTTTTTGTTCCCTTTTTTTAACTTGGTTTTAGAGACCCCCCCTATTTTGTTTTCGCTGGTGGTGGGGGGGGGGGGGGGTAATTAAAAAAAAAACTTGACTAATTGTTTTCTGGGATCACAACGGTCCGGTTTCTTCCCTCCAATATGGGGGGGCGGGGGGAGACGGTAGTTGGGGTATCTGGGATGCATATCCGCGCAAATAACTCACCTCTCTCTCAGGTCTTGTAAATATGTATATCATAGCTGATTATTTCGTTTTTTTACGGCAGCAATACTATTTTTGGTATAATAGCACCATATCAGTACTCCTTACGGAAAACGGCATAGCTCCAGTTCGAATGCTCAGATCTGCGACCGACCGACGTATAGCTTGTTCGCTATAATTGTTGATTGTTCCTTGATTTCTGCCCGTCTGGATTCCGAGGGACAGCTGGTTTCGGCCAATGTGACACACCCAACCAGTACCCACTACTCACCAGGTATCAACGACTCCGTCGGATGGCTTTGCCGTCCCGACTGTGGACCACCACCTCCTCGTACTGCTGCGCCACCTGCAGCAGCAGCAACAGCAGCAGCAGTACGTTACGTACGTGCTGCTGCAACACCTGGTACTGCTGCAATAATACATGCTCCTGCAACACTCTCTATTGCGCAAGTATTACGCCAGTATAATAACCCGTGATATTTTGGCGGCCGCTTCCCACGCTACAGCAGCAGCAGCCGTCCTCATCTCCGGTTCGACGTCGACACACATGAAAATGAGCATCGCTGCAACCTTCAGCCTGAGGATGTCCCCTGTCTGGGCCTACTTCACGAAGTTGCACCGGAGTTCCGTCCGCGGGACGGACCAGGGCAGAAATGAAATGCTGCCTGCGTCGCGGAGATAGTAATGAGTGTCGTCTGTGCACCCACAACGGTACCAAGGCTTTGATCCGAACATTGCACAAGGTATCATAGTTTACACACCCGAGGCTATTTGCCAGAGATACATACGAACGTGGCTGTTTGATGATTTTGGCGGATAGCGACTTAAGCACACACAAAAATTGTAGTTCTAGCGGTACTACACCACATATCATGGGCAGCGGCCCGGGTGGGCCCGTCGAAACACATAGGCCGCCTCATGGGCACGGGTGACGTCGTAGTAGCAGTATCGCTAGCACACCACACCTCATGGGCAGCGGTCCGGACCGACCCGTCAAAAGCCATGGGCCGCCGCATGGGCCAGGCGGAGCGGCCTATATATTAACCCACGTCTCATGGACCGCGGCCCGGCCCGGCCCATCAAATTTCGAGAAGATGGGCCGTGTCCCGGCCCGGCCCATCACATTATCCAGAGGATGGGCCGTGACCCGGCCCGGCCCAGCAACGTTCAGATGATGAGCCGCGGCCCGGCCCAGCCCACCACATTTCCAAATGTTGACGGCCCGGCCCGGCCCGGCCCGTCCCGGCCCATCAATGTTTCAAACGTCTCGGCCCGGCGCGGCCCGGCTCGGCCCCGATAATCAATTGTTTTAAAGCCTCGGCCGGCCCGGCCCGGCCCAGACTAACGGCCCATGACAAGCCCTTTTTTTCCGATTGGCTTTTCTTCGTTTTTTTATATGTTTCTGTCTATCAACGCGTGTGTGTTGTGTCTGTCGTATACCCCGTAGAATGACCTAGCATTGCATTGTCTACTCTGCTTACTGCGTAACAAGGTAGATTGAAGAATCGGCACGGACACTGGGTGGGCTGGGTGTCGACGGGTGGGAAGAAAGAAACACACACGCCATTGCACACACATATATTACTTGAGCATGTACTGTATGGTTTCTTTTGTATAAATATTTGCTGTACGAGGGGACCCGAAACCTTATTTTTTTACACCTCACGGCGAATTATTTAACTTCGACACTTTGGCCCTCCCGACAGGGGGAGGTATCTGACATCGTCCCCTCCCTCTACGCCTTAATAATAGCTATATTAAACTGAAAACAGGGGGCGATAGAGAGCGGCCCCCCCTCCCCCTGCTTGATACAAGGCCTTTCATAGTACTACAATAATACTACTGGGCGTCACTGCCACCTGTAGGCCGCAGCTGCGTAGTGACAGCGACTGCAGCAGAAGTGAGCGGTACAAAGGAGCTACGAGCTCGCTCGAACGTGGATCAGAAGGCCCTGAAGAGCCGTGGGATCGGCGTTCTTGGCATGGAATGTCGAGTGCGTTCTTTTCTTGCTTCGGCGCAGGGTATTCGGTCGACAAGCTTGGTTGGATCAAAATGTAGGTTCCTTCCTTCTCAGCAGAAAGATCGATGGACTCCCAAATCTGTGTATACCCTTGCACAAATAATCCATCAGGGAAGCTCGACCAAGCAGAAAAGCAGAAAAAGAATACCGGGGGTATAATATGTCGCCCGGCAGATGTGGTGCCATCTTGCGTTTTTTAACTCGATGTGAGAGTTTGCGCTTCTCCGGTAGTGTCACACAAATCACTGGTACCCCTCACTGACAGTACTGCCCTCGGTGGGCTGGTGCCCCGCACTGACAGCAGTACTGCCTTGGGTGGGTTGGTGCCCCGCACTGACAGTGCGACCTTGGGTGGGCTCCTCGTGCGACCTTGGGGGGGCTCCCCATTCTCTCCGCGGGTTTCTGCGATTTTCACACACACGGGCCACGTATAAGGATTGACGACCTTTCTTCTCCCTCGGGGAAATTCGTCGCGTGTGTTTCTGCGTCCGTCGATAGCCGTCCCGGCCGCAGGCTGAATTTGCCTGCCGCTGACACCGCTTTCGCTTTGGTTTTCGCCGTACCCACCGAGGGCGACTTGGGCTCCGCAGAAGCCCCACACACCGTGACTACCGTCGCCCAGACAACTCCCAATTCCGGGAGTTCTACACAAGGACCCGTTTCAGCCGCGCCGCCGGCCCTGACACGCGACTTTGGTCGTGCCATCTGTCCCATCGGCGTCCCTATTTGTTTTCGTATTTCTCGGAGCTTACCAGAAAAGGATGCTCACACAACCGACGTCGACCTTGTCCTACTTGTCCGAAATCCGAAACCATCGCCAGCGCCGGATTCACCGGCCCTCTTGCGGTCACGCCGCGGCAGAATTCCTACGTCTTACTCATCACCGACCGTTTCAGTCGCCGGACCGATATGTTCGCCGTGACCGCACCATACTTCACCGCGGAAGGCACGGCCGACATCTTGGCCAACAAATAAATTCCCCTCAGGGGGCGCCCACGTACCATCCTTTCGGACTATGGCCTCCACTTCTGCTCCACGCTTTCTCTCCCTCCAGTGCGCTACACGACTTCACTGGGAGCCGTGCGTGGTTCTTGGTGTCTCCAGGGCCACATAGCGAACGTGCTTTCTCGAGGGACCCAACCTAACGTAGACAAATATCGAGAAACGACCGTGGAGAGCATACTTTCATACCGCCGCCACCCTCGATAGTTTCCCGTTTTTATGCGCTTTGGGGCTGGGAGGGTTTCTTTCAAGGCCTTAGAACAGGTTTTTCTTGCACTGTCGGCGTGGGTTTGGTATGGCGTTTGGTATTGGGTTTGGTGTCTTCCTTTTATGTTTATGTTTCCTCCTGCCGATGCCCTCCCCCGCCAGACTCGAGGGGGGCGGTCAGGGTAATATGGCTACTCATACTGTGGCACGGGACTGTATTGTTATTTGTGGTTTATCCTTGTTATGCGTCTTTCAGCACGGCACTCGCCTCCCCCTCACGAGGCGGGCGGTAGTGCCCATTCCCCGTACGGTGTCAGTTGTTTCCTTCTTGGTGCTAGTAGTTGCCTTCTCGTCCCCCCCCTCGCCGTGTTGGCAACTCATGGGAGGTCTCTGACGTTGGCTTCGTTTACAGCACCTGCGTTTACGTTCGATTGCCTTTCTTTGCGTTTTTTTCCGGCTTCTTAGCCTAGCAACTTAGAGGTGTGGGAGGGGGTTTTGAGGAGCCGCATCTTCGACTCATGTTATAATTCGGGGAACTGGGATTTCCCCGCTTTTCCCATATTTCTGCATATACGGCTCATCAGGATGGGCTAGTGTAATGGTATGGGCTAGTAAGGCCGGTAATTAACTCTGTATAGGTAATGGGTCCATTTTCGTATAACTTGGATGGCATTCGTATTCGATGTTCGGGGTATTTATAATATATGAGGGCCATACTTGAAGCCCGTCCCGAGTCAGATGTCATCTGCCTCGGGGATTAATAAAGCTGCTTCTCTTCTACGCTTGACTCTACGGAAAGTGAGTAACACCAAGGATGCTTAAGACAAACCTGCAAGGGGTCATCTTGCTCGGGGATTAACAAAGCTGCTTCTCTTCTACGCTTGACTCTACGGAAAGTGAGTAACACCAAGGATGCCTAAGACAAACCTGCAAGGGGATACTCTGTCTCTCACCCAGTCTTACAAAAAATGGCATCGACGGCAGGACATGGCTTGCAGTGGTCGTGAGTTCGAATCTCACGACCACCATGAAAACACTTTTTAAAGAAAAGCGAGTTTCCTCATGTCAAGAATCTGAAAAACACTTCTGGATCCCCATAAACAGGAATCGCGTGCTGGTCACACGCGTCGACCCGTATATCCGGTCCGTTCCAGGGGGGGAGAGTGTTATAAGGCTTAGTTTGTGGGTAAGTTGAAAGGTTAGTTTGTGGGTAGGCTTAAAGCCTTAAAGCCTACCCACAAACTAAGCCTTATAACACTCTCCCCCCATGTCAAGAATCTGAAAAGCACTTCTGGATCCCCATAAACAGGAATCGCGTACTGGTCACACGCGTCGACCCGTATATCCGGTCCGTTCCAGGGGGGAAGAGTGTTATATGACCCACAAACTAAGCCTTATAACACTTTCCCCCCCCTGGAACTGTTTATGGGGATCCAGAAGTGTTTTTCAGATTCTTGACATGAAGAAAATCTCTTTTCTTTAAAAAGCGTTTTCATGGTGGTCGTGAGATTCGAACTCACGACCACTGCAAGCCATGTCCTGCCGACGACGCCATAGTTAAGACATTAGTCTGTTGGGCTACTGGTAAAAGATTTATCGATTGCCTACCCACAAACTAAGCCTTATAAGACATACACCGACGATACACACAAACTAAAAAACGTGCAAAGTTTTCTTTTTCGAGCCCTCGAGTGGGGGGGGGGGGTTGGTGTATGATATCCAAATCCCTGGGCAGCCCTGTGCTGTCTGTAGGCTGTGAGGGAAATACAACTCAAAAATAAATAAAATATGTAAAAATGGGTTTCAGCCAAAACCAGGTACACTTGGTCACTTTGGTGCCAAAAACAGGTATCACACTAAAACCAAGTACAAATCACATGCTAGGACACCTGTCATTGGCCAGCCTCACATCGTACCTGATTTTGGCATGAAATGGTCAGGTACACCTGATTTGTCTACTTTGGTTAGCTTTCAACTGATTTTAGCGAATTTGGAGCCAATCAGAGGCCATACGTACACTGTCTCCTATACGCCCGCCACGAAGACATCACCACACTACGTACCTATGACCCGCCACAACGACTATAGAACGTATCACGCGCGCATACAGCACAATGTGAGGGTATTACCGCTGAGCTATAGGGGTAAAAGATCGATCGATTACCCAGTCCAGGGTAATCCTCATAACACTCTCCCCCCCTCTGAACGGCGGGATATTTGGGACGTCGGTACCGTATACGGCCGTACGTTGACCTACCCGCTTCGTTTCAATACCTGGGGAACCAGGGAGACGTGTGTTTTAGGGACGCACGCGCAAGCGTTTCTGAAAAAAAAAACGTTCGAAGTGAGATTCGAATCCGTGTCCTGCCGACGACGCCAAATGTGAGGGTATTACCGCTGAGCTATAGGGGTAAAAGATCGATCGATTACCCAGTCCAGGGTAATCCTGTAATCCTTATAACAACAATGGACCTGTTGTGATATACCTGGTATTCTGGTATTACGTACTGCTGATTGCTGACATTGTACGGAAAGCGAGCAATTCAGTCTCAAATTAACTCGATGTTTTGTTCGTATGCTATCAATGTGGCTACGACTATATATTTGCATACCTGGTACGACAAGAATACGGAAATACACGTCGTAGGAGTGAGTGTGCTCACGAAAACAATGAAAGCATGCGACAGATATTAATACCCGTCCTGAAAATAACATACAACATTTATCAAGAGTTTGGAGGACACACACATTCGCTATATATAATTCTGCTGTTCAGGCGCAAATTCAAAAGTATGTTGCTTTATTTCTCACAGCCAAAAAGTCCTGAAAAACACCGTTCGTGGCGTGCTTTTTTTACTTGGTTTTAGTGTATACCTGATTTGGCCCAAATGGATCAGGTATACCTGATTTTGGATTATTTTTTTTGCCCTACCTGGTATAAAAATACTCTTCTACTTCAATGCAGAATGTGCAGACAACAACAACTAATCGATATCGTCTTCACCGGAAAGGCAATTATCAACGATTAATACATTAATACATAGCAATATATACGTACATAGGAGAATCAGCTGTTTGTGTGATACGTGCACGTATTGTATGCGTCGTCGACTTATATCTGTGGACACTTACTTACGAAATTTTGATTGGAAGTTGGACCAGCGTGTCCGCGGTCACGTCGAAACGCCACATAAATGTATGCAGTTTTGGCTCATGGCTACCATACCGCCGTGACGCCGCAACAACATCGCACCCCCCACATATTTATAGTGACCACACCAGAAACAAACATCCAACTCGATCGCACCACCACCGCCGCTGAACCGAACCTCGCTCTAACAGGCGTAAGCTCCTCGCAAGGTGCGCGTACGTACGTGCTCCCCGTCCTCAGTAGGGGACGGCCGACCTCTCGCCCCCAACCGCCCTGTTCGACAGGAGAAGGACAGCACATCCTGCACGCTTTCTCTCGATCAGGTGAGCTGACGCTCTGTTTTTTAATGTCAGAATGGTACATGCCTATACACCAGTCTGACAAAATATGTATGCCACTTACACACCTACTGTACGAAGAGTATGAACCTGAGGATATCAAGGTTAGGGCTTCGACGCCTGGCATGCCCTCGGTTTCCTTTTATTTTGGAAGGTCTCTGTACTTGCTTACTTATTGTTTGCATCGTGGATGTATATATGTCGACGCAACCACGTGTGATAGAACTCCAAGCTGGTTATCTAGTAGTGCCGCCGGCTGAGATACATGGTATACATAACATATTGACCAGAACGAACAGTTCCTGAGATGTCTAAAAGTAAGTGCAAAAAATACCATGTTGTTGTCTTCACATTAAACCCGTTTCTTCTACTCAACCAACCACATCATCAGTACACCCAGTGCCTGTCCTGATTCCCAGTCCTAAAGAGATACAAATTCTGTGGTCACAGACTGTGAAACAGAGAAAAACCAAAACAAAATAAACGCAAATTGATGGGTAAAGCAAGTGAGATGCGTAACGTACCGGGTACGAGAACACAGCGACACGAGCCGAACCAAAAAATNGTGATGCACATATTAATAGGAATGGTTCGGCCAATAGGTGTTTTTGCTGGCCTTGCAACATGTGTTGTTTCAGCAACTATTTTCTGGTCTTGTCTAATAATTGGAATGGTTCAATCGAACCGTTTCCGCGTTGACCTTCCGATTGTAGTTGTTTAAAGAATTTATTTCTGTTACTGTTAATTAATAGAAATTGTTAAATCAATATATTTCTGCTCTGACCTTCCAATTGATATTCCTACAACAATTAGTTTAAGGTCTTGCCTATCAATAGGGGAGTGATTTAGTCAAAAAAAGGTTTCTGTCCTGACCTTCCAAACTAAAGTCTTGGTTAGGTCAATAGGGTTTGTCCTGATCTTCTAACTTAAACAGCATCCGAAACCAAATTGTAGTCACAATAGACTATTGTAATAGGAATTGTCCAAATAATTGTCCAGGCAATTCCAATTCATTGACAGCACCCTATAGTAATTCGTCTGGGCAATTCCAATCAGTAGACTTCATCCAAAATTAATTAACCGGACAATTCAAATGAACACACTTCAATCAAAATCATTTGATTGAGCAATTCCGATAAATAGACAACACCCAAACAAAATTTAGA
Source organism: Saccharina japonica (assembly GCA_008828725.1). Classification (NCBI taxonomy): domain Eukaryota; class Phaeophyceae; order Laminariales; family Laminariaceae; genus Saccharina; species Saccharina japonica. The sequence continues at coordinate 13,445 of MEHQ01004483.1, forward strand.
TACAATAGACTGCGTATTGAAATAGGAATTGTCCAGGGTGTCACTATATTTGTAAACATACGAATATACCTGTTTGGGGGTGAAAACGGACCAGGTATTGTATACGTAGTACGTACCTGTTTTTGGTTACGTACTGCCAAATAAACACTTACTACCAGGGTCCGTATATACGTGCGTAGGAAGATCATTTTCGCAAGTTCGAGCGCCCCCCCCCCCCCCGACGGAGCTTTTCTTGCACTTCGAAGGGGGCGAGGGAAGAAACTGACGAGCTCTCCCCGCGACAAAAACGAAGGCACCCACGGAAGTAGGGAAGGAGGGGGTATCTGCTATGTTACCTCGAATCTGAGGTACGAAAGGGAGGGGGCTGGAAAGAAATAGCAGTGCAAAAAGGTGCAAATGCAATATTTAATTATTACCGGAATTATATTTTCCATCCGACAATGTGCAGCATGAGCTTCAACATTGATCACTCATCACATTCCCGAAAGCAGAAAACCACTGAAACCAAGGAAACCTATGCGCAAAGTCTAACATCCTTCTATGTGTACTTCCCGCCCAGATTTATTCACAATACTCCATTTGTTGTCCTTGCTCCCTCCTTCTTCCCAATATGCACTCTTCACGTTCTATTCTTGAGTCCCAAGCCGCATCCAAGCTCCATCCCCATTTATTGATAAAAAGGATGGGAAAATTGTTCAACACACTTCGTATTGTTTTCCTTTTTGTTATCCCGGATTTATCCGGAACGCATTGTGCAAAACACTTGAACCTTTCTGTTACACTATACTTCTGACGGCCGAGCCGCGAGAGCCGCTCCGCACCTATTCGGCGTACATATATAGAGAGAGAGGACAGCAGTGTTCACGCGGCTTCACGCGTTCACCGATCTTGCCGTTGGCGAGAATTGTGTGCAAGCCTATTGATACACCTGGTAGACTATACATATCGTGAACATACTACGTATATTATTATTTTTTTTAAACAGCTGTGAGCTCGAGGATTTCGTCGAAGCTCATCTTTGCAAGCTGAGTGTAATACTTCGATCGCGCGTACTTACGGATTTTATATGTCCTCATGTAGGATGTACATCCCGTATGAGGGGGACACATTCTGAGGCTGCAGAATTCAGTAAGTGTGTGTCTGAATATACTATTATATATACTACTCGTAGTCTGACAAAAGATACACCTGGTGTGCCACAAACGTAATACAAAAAGTGTAAGCCACGCAAGCCTATTGATATACCAGGCAGACTACATACATATCATATACATACGTATATCATCAGTCTGACACAACAAATATGCAACAAACAAACGTATCATATACTACTGAAGATGTAAGCCAAGAGCGATTGGGTACTACTCGCACGGAGGTCCATAGTAAATATGATCTACGGTATACCCAACAAAACGATATATTCGCTAATTTTCCTAACAATTTACTAAGGCCGCCCGTAATACTATATTAAATATTAATATATATATATATGCTTATACGTAGCCTGTTGTTGTAAACACACTCGTTTTTATTCCACCATGCAAATAAGTCACAAGGTTTGGAATCTCGGTTAATTGGCCCGGGGATGTTTAGTTATCATCCCCCCCCCCCCCTCCTGGATGCTCAGGATTTCGCGCAATTTTGACTTTCTTTTCTAGCGAGTTCCCACGTGAAGACTGGAAAATCGTATCGTATTTTCATTGTGTTTAGCAATTCATCACATTTACGACGTATGATCTTCATATAAAGAAGGATCGATCCGAATCCAACAACTACCGAGGCATTTCGCTTGTTGCCCATTCAGGCAAAGTATTGCTTAAAAGGGTCGCGTCACGTCTCAGCAATTACTGCGAGGCCGAAGGGATACACCCCGAGGAACAGTGCGGCTTTCGCCCAGCACGATCAACAGTCGACATGCTATTCGTCGTGCGTCGACTGCAAGAACTCGGACGAGCCAAATCAAATCCCGCTGTATATGTGCTTCATTGACCTGCAGAAGGCTTATGACTCCGTCGACCGAGAGTTGTTGTGGGTGGTGACTCGCACGCTTCGGCATACCAGAGAAGATGTTGACCGTTATCCGCCAATTCCACGAAGGCATGCGAGCTCGCGTGCGTACGGACGACGGTGAGCACTCTGAATGGTTCGATGTCACTCAGGGACTGCGCAAGGATGTGTGCTGTCACCGCTTCTGTTCAATGTCTTCTTCGCTGCTGTGATACACGCCGTACTGATACGGCTTCAGTGAGGACCCAGACATCTTGAGGGAACCTGGTTCACCTCGAGGAGGACCTCGGGGGGGACGGAGTGAGGGAGGACCCACTAGCACGTGTACGGAGAGCAATATGGGGTATGCTATACGCCGACGATGCAGGCGTTGTGTCTAAATCGGCGGAAGGGCTTGCGAAGATGATGACCGTTATTGTGACCGTTTTCGAAGCAGCTGGTCTCCCCGTATCCGAAAAGAAAACGGAGACTATGCTACTGCGGACACCAACCAAGCACTCCGGACCTCACCGCTCGTCATCGAAGCAGCGGGCCAGAGGTATAAACAGACAACGCAGTTTTTGTACCTTGGCGGTCTTGTCGTCGCAAACGCGGACATTATGCCAGAGATCAAACGACGCATCCGACTCGCATGGGCATGCTACAATCGGTTCAAGCGGGAGCTGTACGATATGGAGGATGCCCCGTTCACTCTAAAGGTGCGCATGCTAAAGGCCGAGGTGATGGAGACACTGCTGTACGGGTGTGTGACGTGGACCCTTGGCCAGGAGCACTTCGCTGAGCTCCGAACGGCACACCACAAATTCCTCCTACGGCTCATTGGTTTCCAGCGCCGACAACGCACCGACCATCTCATGTCGTACGCCAAGGCTCTCAAGAYAGGCACAATGCGAGAGCGTTGAGACGACCATCCGCAAACGACGCCTCCTCTTTGCGGGGGGCGTACAGCGCACGACCAATGAGCGGCTGACCAGGCGGGTGATGTTTGGGACGATCGCCGGTGGGACGAACCCGGGGCCTGGCACGACCAGAAAAGAACTGGGCACAAATGTCTAGCAGATGACCTCAGGGTTTTTCGAGCGACAGAGGGCTCCACAGAAAGCTCCCCTTTACTCGTCGGAGCAGAGACGGTACTATGGCCGAGGGCGGCTAAAAAGAGGGGGTGTGTGGTATCGGGGGGTTGGCGAGGCGGCGGACCATTTCATGGCGAGGTGGCACAGGGCCGAAGTGAGAGGAGCTGGCTACGGCATGCAGCTGAGGACGCCAAGAGAGGCGACCAGGAGAGGGGGGGGGGGGCAGGGGCGGCCGTACTGATACAGCTGTCGACGAATGCAGAAACGAAATGATAGATCGTGTGGCCAGATATCGGCTCGACTAGTCCTTGAATTCTATTATTTGTTTCCTGTTGATGTGTTCACTGGGGGGGGCGCGGCAGAGGTAGTATCGACTCTTGACACCGTTTTTGTTTTTAGAGTGGGAATGAGATGGCAGAAGGTGTGACATGGTCCCCGTATCAGTTTTTATAGCAGAGACGGGAACTTGTTGTTACCATCGCCTTGAGCTTGCCTTGAGAACTATTTTTCTCTTTTCCTCTCTCGTGTCTTCTTTCTTGCGTTTTTTGCCTTGTTTCTCCCTTTGTTTCCACCCTGTGCCGGTGTCTCTCCCTCTTTTTTCGTGTTGCCTCGCCCGTGCAGCAGTTATCTGTTCCTCTTGGGCACGTGTGCTTTTCGTCTAGGGGCGCTTCTGTCTCCCTGCGTCATTTGTATTCTGTTTCATTTCAGAACTTTTTTTATTTGTCTTTTTTGTTCTTGCGAACGCAGCGCGGTGTCGCAAATAAGCCCCTTATTTGCGACACCGTGTCGCAAATAGCTTACCAGGTATTTGCGACACGGTCTGAACATTATTCGGTAACCCCAAGATACCACATATCTCCTCGAGTACTGGCCCGTTTTGGCTGCGCGATAGCTTCAGTGGTAGCCTTACGCCATGCTTACACACCCTTGGTAGCTAGGAGTCAATCTGAGGTGTCTGCCGCGAACGCAGCGCGGTGTCGCAAATAAGCCCCTTATTTGCGACACCGTGTCACAAATAGCTTTTTTGCGACACGGTCTGAACATTATTCGGTTGCCCCAAGATACCACATATCTTTTCGAGTACTCGCCCGTTTTGGCTGCGCGATAGCTTCAGTGGTAGCCTTGCGCCATGCTTACACACCCTTGGTAGCTAGGAGTCAATATGAGGTGTCTCAATCTGAGGTGTCTGCCGCGAACGCAGCGTGGTGTCGCAAATAAGCCCCTTATGTCGCAAATAAGACACTTATTTGCGACACCGTGTCACAAATAGCTTATTTGCGACACGGTCTGAATACTTCTCGGTTGCCCCAAGATACAATATATCTCCTCGAGTACTGGCCCGTTCTGGCTGCGCGATAGCTTCAGTGGTAGCCATAGGCGATGCTGACACACTCTTGGTAGTTAGGAGTTAATCTGAGGTGTCTGCCGCGAACGCAGCGTGGTGTCGCAAATAAGCCCCTTATTTGCGACACCGTGTCGCAAATAACTATTTGCGACAACGGTGTCGCAAACAGCATTACCCATATTGCAAACACAATAAAATACATCGATTTTTCAGTCTTCACGTGGGAACTCGCTAGAAAAGAAAGTCAAAATTGCGCGAAATCCTGAGCATCCAGGAGGGGGGGGGGGGGATGATAACTAAACATCCCCGGGCCAATTAACCGAGATTCCAAACCTTGTGACTTATTTGCATGGTGGAATAAAAACGAGTGTGTTTACAACAACAGGCTACGTATAAGCATATATATATATATTAATATTTAATATAGTATTACGGGCGGCCTTAGTAAATTGTTAGGAAAATTAGCGAAATATATCGTTTTGTTGGGTATACCGTAGATCATATTTACTATGGACCTCCGTGCGAGTAGTACCCCATCGCTCTTGGCTTACATCTTCAGTAGTATATGATACGTTTGTTTGTTGCATATGTGTTGTGTCAGACTGATGATATACATATGTATATGATATGTATGTAGTCTGCCTGGTATATCAATAGGCTTGCGTGGCTTACACTTTTTGTATTACGTTTGTGGCACACCAGGTGTATCTTTTGTCAGACTACGAGTAGTATACATATAATAGTATATTCAGACACACACTTACTGAATTCTGCAGCCTCAGAATGTGTCCCCCTCATACGGGATGTACATCCTACATGAGGACATATAAAATCCGTAAGTACGCGCGATCGAAGTATTACACTCAGCTTGCAAAGATGAGCTTCGACGAAATCCTCGAGCTCACAGCTGTTTAAAAAAAATAATAATATACGTAGTATGTTCACGATATGTATAGTCTACCAGGTGTATCAATAGGCTTGCACACAATTCTCGCCAACGGCAAGATCGGTGAACGCGTGAAGCCGCGTGAACACTGCTGTCCTCTCTCTATATATATGTACGCCGAATAGGTGCGGAGCGGCTCTCACGGCTCGGCCGTCAGAAGTATCGTGTAACAGAAAGGTTCATGTGTTTTGCACAATGCGTTCCGGATAAATCCGGGATAAAAAAAAGGAAAACAATACGAAGTGTGTTAAGCAATTTTCCCATCCTTTTTATCGATAAATGGGGATGGAGCTTGGATGCGGCTTGGGACTCAAGAATAGAACGTGAAGAGTGCATATTGGGAAGAAGGAGGGAGCAAGGACAACAAATGGAGTATTGTGAATAAATCTGGGCGGGAAGTAGACATAGAAGGATGTTAGACTTTGCGCATAGGTTTCCTTGGTTTCAGTGGTTTTCTGCTTTCGGGAATGTGATGAGTGATCAATGTTGAAGCTCATGCTGCACATTGTCGGATGGCAAAGATAATTCCGGTAATAATTAAATATTGCATTTGCACCTGTTTGCACTGCTATTTCTTTCCAGCCCCCTCCCTTTCGTACCTCAGATTCGAGGTAACATAGCAGATACCCCCTCCTTCCCTACTTCCGTGGGTGCCTTCGTTTTTGTCGCGGGGAGAGCTCGTCAGTTTCTTCCCTCGCCCCCTTCGAAGTGCAAGAAAAGCTCCGTCGGGGGGCGCTCGAACTTGCGAAAATGATCTTCCTACGCACGTATATACGGACCCTGGTAGTAAGTGTTTATTTGGCAGTACGTAACCAAAAACAGGTACGTACTACGTATACAATACCTGGTCCGTTTTCACCCCCAAACAGGTATATTCGTATGTTTACAAATATAGTGACACCCTGGACAATTCCTATTTCAATACGCAGTCTATTGTATCTAAATTTTGTTTGGGTGTTGTCTATTTATCGGAATTGCTCAATCAAATGATTTTGATTGAAGTGTATTCATTTGAATTGTCCGGTTAATTAATTTTGGATGATGTCTACTGATTGGAATTGCCCAGACGAATTATTATAGGGTGCTGTCAATGAATTGGAATTGCCTGGACAATTATTTGGACAATTCCTATTACAATAGTCTATTGTGACTACAATTTGGTTTCGGATGCTGTTTAAGTTAGAAGATCAGGACAAACCCTATTGACGTAACCAAGACTTTAGTTTGGAAGGTCAGGACAGAAACCTTTTTTTGACTAAATCACTCCCCTATTGATAGGCAAGACCTTAAACTAATTGTTGTAGGAATACCAATTGGAAGGTTAGAGCAGAAATATATTGATCTAACAATTCCTATTAATTAGCAGTAACAGAAATAAATTCTTTAAACAACTACAATCGGAAGGTCAACGCGGAAACGGTTCGATTGAACCATTCCAATTATTAGACAAGACCAGAAAATAGTTGCTGAAACAACACATGTTGCAAGGCCAGCAAAAACACCTATTGGCCGAACCATTCCTATTAATATGTGCATCACGAAAGCAATAACATCTCAACCGATTCCAGTTAAATGGACTTCCGGAAGATGTACTGTAAAAGCAATAGTCCAGTGTGGGCGAGTCCCATACCCTATTGAAGAAGTGATAGAGTACTGGAGTCTCCGGAGCGAAACCAATTGCAGGAGACGACTCCAGTCATGTATTAATAACATAAATTTAAGCATTTGCCGGTTCACGGTCGGCCACGCGTCGAGTCTGGTCGGTGTCGGGATCGGAGGTCCGGGTCGAGGTCGGGTCGTAAGGTGACCGAGGGCGCGCAGGGGAGTGGGTGGGGTCTGTCGGAGTCCAGGTCGAGTCGGGTCGGCCGGGTCGGGTCGGCCGGGTCGGGTCGGACCGGTCGGGTCGGACCGGGTCGGGTCTCGGACCGGGTCGGGTCGGGTCGGTCGGGTCGGCCGGGTCGGGTCGGGTCGGCCGGGTCGGCCGGGTCGGGTCGTCGGGTCGGCCGGGTCGGGTCGGGACGGGTCGGGTCGAGATCCGGGTGGGACTCGGGTCGGGTCGGGACGAATTCCTATTGCAATAATATGTTAAAAATCAAGTGTCCGCATCGTTTCAATGAATAAAATGTTCGGTGGGTCTGTTGTAGGCGCCATAGTCTATTGCGATGTTTATTGCCCAAGGCTTAAGCAGAAAGGGAATGTAAAAACACGTTCCTCTTGATTAATCTGCCGCCAAATATTTTGTCCGAGATGTTAATTCAATGGGTATCCTCCGAAATATGTTGTCTGGTCAACTCCAATTGATAGGCTGCCTCATTAATCAATCGGCTCGGCAATTCCAATCGATAAACAGCCTCATGAATCGTATGATTTTGCAACTTCAAGAAATATCATCCTCATGCATACACTGATGTGTTAAATTCCAAGTGCAGCGTCCGGAATCAATTGACCGGCGACATAATATTGGCTATGAAATGGAATCGCCTGGTCGTCTGGACAAATTCAGTTCAAAGCCTGTCAAATAAATGAAATTGGCGAGACAATTATTTAGAAAGATGCTTTAGAAAGATGCCCATTAAATGGAATTCCCCGCGCACTTAATTTAGAAGGATGTCAGTTAAGTGGAATTGCCTGCACAATTATTGGCTTAGAATGATGTCTATTAAAGGGAATTGCCAGGGCGATTGATTTATAAGGGTGTCGGTTAAATGGGAGTTGCCAACACAATTGATTTAGAAGGGTGACAATTGAATGAAATTGCCGGAGCAATTATCACCGACAATATGCTGCAATTGGCTGTTCGTTACGATAGAATGCGATAGTAGATCGTAGACTACGAGTTCAACAATGGAGTACCGTGCGTAGACAAACACTAATAATAATGTCAATTGCTTCGAACGTCAACGTAGGTGGGTGTATACTAATAGAACTTGAAAGTACAATAGGGCCTGGTGAGTTTCAATTAATAGCAATTGTCTGTACGATAGAGCTCGATGCGTTTCAATTACAATGACTGGAATTGAGGACCACAATAGACACTCATTTGTAATAGAAAACTATTAACAAACAGTTCGCCTGCCGGGTATTGTCTATTGTCCAGGGTGTGAAATATATACGATATGTGTCTGAGCCAACCGATCATGCTCGTGAGGTTCACAATGACTTGATTCCAGTATGTACCTGTTGCGTTGTTGCTGAACCCCAACGGAACGGGTGTCGTACCTTTTTCTGCGTGTTGCCATTTCTTTACACGAATACAGCACATCTCGAAGTTTAGGATACTGCGTCTTTCGTTTGTTAAAGTTTCAAAATTACAAATTTATCAATCCCAACTCCCTGCCTTGTCCTTTTGATTCAATCTCCCACCACGTATTATAACTGGACAAAGAAAGGTTGCTTTCCGTAGGTAATCATGAAAGGCTGAAAATATACCAAGAAATAGCATTGCAACTGAAAAAAAAAAACGAATTTGTATAGACTGCAGTGCTCTTGTATTGTTCGCCCGAAGGGGCCCCTTAAGCGGTTTGTTGAAGCGATATATCATGTGGCTCGGACTTGGAAATGGTGTTGAATAAGTATAAATTGTAGTTAAAAAAAAAATATCGCGTACATCTAATGCGTGTGAGTTTTCTTCGCGTTAGACCTCGACAAGAGGAAATTTAATATATACTTAAATATGACGGAAATGTACCCGTTGTAGGCTTGGTATACCTGATTTGTGTTCGGTTTAAAAACAAAAAAGAACAAAGGCTTGATATACAAGAACTAAATAAAAGGAATGAAGTACCTACTGATATATAAATAAACACAAGCATCGATGAACCGACAATGGTAGACGCGGTAGCTAAGCCGGGGTCGAGATCCCGCCTAGCACGGACTCTACGACGCCGACAGTACGAACCCGCGCAGAGGTAAGCGGGGCGTATCCCAGTCAGAGCAACGCGTCGCTCTCAGGTTGGGCCTGATGTAGCTGACGCGGGTCACCCATCGAGACCAGGGAACACCCTGCTACCCTCGTAATGCGCTTCGGGGGCGTAAGCGCATGGGGAACGAAAACCACGCGGGCATTACGCGAGTCATTCCCAGGTGGCCAGAAGAGGTCACGACGAACAGGCCCAAGGATAATCGATGGTAAACAGCAAGCAAGATTGAATTAACCTGATAGATGGAGAAGTTTGAATTGTCTCCTTGAGCTATTGGGGGAACTCGGTTTTCAAGACTGCGGACGGTGTACCCTAGATAACATCGGCCATAGGAGGGAGATACGGTATGGTCGGCGTAGGCGAGCGATACACGGCGGCCTGGCCGGTGTCGGCACGTGACAGGATGCAGCGCGAAGCCGTCAGTGACCCGTATTGACAGCTGAACCTTCCTCCTGTAAAGTTTGAAGAAACAACCCGCAAACAAGGGAAAGTAGCAACCAACATCGAAAGGACTTGCCACAAAGGTGAGGATTGAGCGAAACGTCAATAATTGAAAAGAGTCTGATCTGGTGTTTGTGGCAGGTCGAAATAAATGTTAAAAGGGGGTTTGGGTTCCAGTAGGTGGTTGTTAGCAAGATGGAGATGCTCCCAGCGGTGAGTGATTTCCAGGTCGGACACGGGAAGGATAGAGCAACAGGGCAGAAGTAACGACAACCGGTAGATAGGGACGCGCTGTCATACACAGCCAAGCTGCTGGCGAGGGCTTATCCCGTAGTTTTCACCCACCCACCCACCCACCCACCCACCACCCGTTTCGTTTTCTTGGCGCAGCCAGACCGAGCAAAAAAGCTACACAGCACTCTCTGTCGATGACGAGGACAGGCAACGCTCTCTATCGATAGACATTGTCAACCGCAATAGACGGGCCATACTGTATCTCGATAGATATTGCCAGAGGACAACAGGTTTTCGAAAATAGATACAACGTGCGTTTGCTCTAACAATGGAGTGACAAGGTTGTCCATAGATGGCCATCGTCCTGAACAATGGATACTGGGGACGCAACCGCGATCGACATTGTTTGAATAACAAACCAGACAATTGTGTCTATCGATAGTTGTTGCCGCCAACAATATACACGCAACTGTGTCCATCGACCACCACAGTACACTAGTGGGCGTGTTTCCTCAATAGACTATCGTATAAGCCTATTGTGTACCGTGGGGTGGTGTCTGTCGATGGTCGTTATTAACGACGGCCGACGTTGTATTCGCCAACAATATATATGCAATTTAATGGCATCCAACAATAACCATAGTTATCTACAGCAGCAGTAGAAGTTTGGGCGTTTTTCCGCAATATATTTTTGTCGAGTGTATACGGTGGAATTCATACATGCTATCCTTGTGATGGTTATCGATGGATAGCTTGCACAATCTACTGTACTGTGGCCGGCAATGGTCATCGCTAAACATCTCGCACAGTTTATGTGGCGGGCAATGGCCACCGATATACACGGTTCACCATTTATTGTGTTCAACAATGGCTATCGATCGGCAGTATCACCAGTCTATTGTTGCCGACATTATGCTTCAACAGATTCCCCCTCTCGTCGAGTGTCGAACCAGTAGGCCATGGCTGTGTCTATTGTCCAGGGTGTTACATATTATAATAAGTATCCATTTCCTTCGAACCACATTAAAAAATATATAGGAATATTAAATCGTAATGATTGCAACACAAGGGCAAAACTAATACGGTGACCAAAACTAACATCAAGTAAAAAGACAATCAAATATAACACCCATTAACAACAACTGGTGGGGGGTTGTACTCATGTCACGCATGGCCGTAGTCGTATGTAGATCCACGGTTGATGAACCCTCACATCTCCACAATACCGGGACCGGGCATGTCGGGTTTTCACCGACCAGGCAGACAGTGCGCGCACCAAGGACGAAGCGCCGTGAGGTGTCGGACGAGCCGCAGGAAATCATGCAGCGTGAGCTGCATCCTGCTATTATTAAGAACAGCTTGTAAGGCGGGTTTGCATGTGGAGGACAGCTTCAGACGAATTGATCTGTTTCCTGGTATGGCCACTTCCAAGGACAGCAATGGGTATGTTTTTTATATAATATAGCTCTATGTGAAAGGTACCCTACTAACCAGGTATATGTTGTCTCGGTCCCGAACTACCGAATCTTTTGACGGTTTGTTGCAGTACTTCGGACCGGTAGTCTACAATAATAGGCAAGGGAGGCTGCATTATTTGGTACTTACTTGAATACTGTGGGAAACGCAGGGCTAGTACCACGGGCGGAGCCGTGGCCGTACCGCTAGTTTGGTGAAATAGTGAGGTATGATTGATAGGTTTATGTGGATGGCATGCTTGCAACAAGAGCTGCACATCCACCTATCAATCGTACCTGGTAACTGAATATGCGGTACACGTTGGTAGGTTGTACCCGGGTAGGTAACCCCGCGTACCCCAATGTGCTTTACATACCCTACCAAAACATACTCGCTTTTGTTAAATTCGTTGGTCTTGACGACTTTTAGTGCTGTACTTTTGTTTATTCGATGCGTTCGTCCGCCGTCCTTGAAGCGCTACGATAGGTCTTCGCGATGCGTCTCGTCCATGATGCTCTGAGCACGGCTGCTGCACTCTTCCTGGCCATCTCCGCCCATGCACAAGATAGTGAGTTGGGACCCTGACTCAATTCTCCGTGTGCATTTTGCCATTTAACCGGGTTTGCACGTCGCGTCTACTGTATACATGGGTACGAGGGAAGGTCCGCCTGCGGCTACGCACACGCCCGAAAAGGCCGAGGGTGTGAGTATAGGAACGTCGAAGCCGTAAATGCGACAATAACACTGCAAAGGGAGGGATATAAAGGAAGATACCTGGTACGTGGTATGTGTTAGTGAGTTAACGGAAAGTACTTTTCTTTCTTTTCGGTTGGTGGCAACATCGTTTCACGCTTTTGATTTTCGCGGTTTGGAGTTTCTGTAATTTCATCGCGTTTTCGGTTCCACTGCTGTATTGACGCTCACGCCACACATCGTCAGACGGCAAATGAAATATTAAGTAGCAGTCCACTTCACCGTGGTCCTGGCCTAATTAGCATTGGCGTGATGCCTACAGCAGTAGTACTGGCCCTCTCGTACTGCAATAAAAAAAACCCATGCGGACCGAGGCTGTAGATTGGGCATACTTGGCAAAGGGTGTGTGGCACACTACAGTACCGCTTAGTAGAACCGCTCCCGAAATTCTCGTTTCCTTGGAAACACGAGGCCTACTCGTGTGGGGCTTGTTGCTCTTATGAGATGGCCGATATTGCCTGTTTTTGAGGTCGACAGAAGGAAACGTATCGGACGGCCTTGAGTAGTGAGGACACTGCGCTCCTCCGCGACAACCGCCTCCTGGCGACCAATCGTTTCAACCAGACCAACGTGACCTCATCGCGGCGGGCTGTCGCACACAGCAGTTTCCGTATGCCGGCAGTGGTCGATATATGTACTAACACTGTATACTGTATACTGTGAGCCGAGGCGGTAAAGACGGCGACAGACAGTACTGCTAACATCGCTCGCTCGTCGTATTTCCAGTTCATAGTGCAGCAGCAGCAGCAGCACAATATGCAGGAGGGCGCACAGCATGCAGTGCGCATGCTCGATCGGCTAACCGCCCCCTGCCGACCCCCCCCCCCCTCCCATTGAACCAGAGTTTTCCAGGGTACATGAGAAACAGAGTCATCAATATGCGGATCCTTTGTGCCATTTTCCAGGGTGTAGCTTGCGGAAAACGAAGACCGGACCCAAGGCAACGCCTATGAAGCCCTAAACTTGTGTGTTTTCATCGCCGTGCCGTTACTCTCTCCACCAAAAGAAGCACCCACACATATCTGGTATCTCTGAAGAGCGCGCCTTCCACGCTACTAAACCACACAATACGCGACAGCACTCGAGGCGTCGAGGCGGGGATTGATAAAGATCGGGGCGAAATTCGCGCGAATCACAATAGTAACCTTTTTTTCGTAAACATTAAGACAGCCCCTGCCTCACAAAAGAACTTGAGCCGGCCCAAAACACTGTGTTTCTTATATCGTGTTTGCTGCGTACTATTAATACAGTGTTAATGTATAACATACTCAACATATTGACGCCCACCCCAACTCGCTTCTGTCTGTCTACCCTCGCGTGCCTCGGTGCCTCCAAGCGTGTTCCACCAACGATGATTGCACGTCGGGATGCTGCATTGGGCTGTTTCAGAATCCCCTTTGCATCGGTGAGTGTAGGTACTGCAGTACAGGGGGGTGCGGTATGCGGCTTTGAAATCGAACAAAGAACAGGCGATACTGCAGTACATCCATCTCACCCACGGGGATGAACTCTCGTCTGACGCCTCCAATGACAGGGGATGTGCAGATACATCCAGAGCTAAACGTCACTACGACGACTGTGGAAAGCTCTCAAATAAACACATGAACGAGTCATTGCATATAAAGCAGTAGTCGGCGTTCTACTTCTGTCACCTTCCAGCTAGAGGGGGGGGGGGGGGGGGGGGCATCACTCTGCACTGTCTGTGCCTTTAAATCGGACGACGGTTCGTCACAGCAACTCAATATTCGACATGTGCAGCACCACAGTACCTGGTGGATAGACTACAATTATGTCGCCGAGAAGCCCTGTTTAATCATGGTATGTACAGTTTGGACTCTTGAATTTCAATACGTTGCGGCGCACAAAGTGGGCATCTAAAGTACTCTACTGTAGTATCAGGGTTGGTGTGTGGGTGAAGCTGAATGGAAGACTTGTGTATTTCTCACAATGAGGCACTCGCTCGCACGATAATGAGGTTCGCTCGTTTAGGGCGCATGTACAGCAGTAGTAGTTCGAACCGAGGCAGACGCACCCACCAGTTGCGCCACCCAAACGGTTTATGAAGGGCATAAAACACGTAGAATAGCTAAGTGCTCTTGGCTCGAACGACTGACCGACGAACCGATCGAGTGAGTAAAACTGGATTGGTTCTAAAACAGTTTGTCCAATCCTTGAGGTTCGGCGTACGCGAGAACACGGTAAACCATGGGTACTCAAGCCAGCAGATAGGGAGCGGTTATAGTTCAGCCGTACGTAGAGCGACTGAGTTTTCAGATGCCGCCAGGTTACTTGTTGTACACCAAGGGGTGTAGTGTAGTCCGTTACAGTGTTGCTTGGATACCTCTATCTGATACTGTAGCATACTATACCACAGGCAGTCCGGCCACATGAACGCTGGCATCACGAGATGATTGTCTTAATTGTCAGCGTTATGCGCGCGCGGTCCCCCACAACGCGTTCAGAGCCAAATTGTAGTTTCGAGCAATGTCCGCAGTTCAGCAATGCCTAAGCGGAGCACGAACACTAAAACAAATGTAGCCACACTCCTCGACAGACAAAACAAAACATCAAATCGGAGCGTTGCGATTTCCGTACGAATCAAGAAAATGACATTTGTTTTTTTAACTTGTTGTACTTGGATTTAGCCCTCCTTTCGCAAAAGTAAATGAATTTCCCATTTGTAAAGTTGGTAAACTTACTTGCTTCTACGAGTAACATAACGAAACAGACATTATCTAATCCCCCCCTGAATGGTCCTCGGAAAGTGTGTGTTCGAAAAAATAACACAAAATCGCGGTCCCCTGAATGCCACGCTCTGGGTTCCCTTTTCTGCAGAGGTTGGGATTCAACCCCTCGGGCAGCAATGCAACACAGAGGATGGGTGCGACTGCGCAACTGGGGTGTGTGACCAAGGCAGCCTTTTGTGCGTTGCGGCAGGTCAGTGATTATAGCAGCGCCTCTTGTTTTGTTGTTGCGGCGTTGGGAAGGGCGTCATGGGCGACGCATTCTTGACAAGCCGCGTATTGCGCGTTACATCTGGTGGAATGATGCACGTATATGTGTGTGTACCTGCAAGATTCATGGGCATACTTACGTCGATTATGTTTTACTGCTGTATAGCTGGTACAGAACGTACGGCGTATTCTGAGTCTTATTCTGCACCTATTAATAATCAATTTTGACACGGGTTAGTATCGACCATAAACTTCAAAGTCTGCCCGTCATACAGCCGTAAGACTGTAATCGGCAATGCTTGAAGCGCGTCATATATACTTGCGAGTCATTCTCGGCGTAAGACGCCTACACCTGCGTGGTAGAGGGTATATATGTTTTGCTTGGGGAAAATACTGGTGCTACGGTAGGGGGTGTAACCTGATTTTCACTACTGTACCACGTTTACTCCACACACTCGGGCGAGTGACTCTATACCTCTCTCAAACCTGGACGCAGGCGTATCATGTTGTTGTCGCAGAGTAGCAAGCATACCATGGTGGTGCATATCTTGACAGAGTAAAGCGTTAAGACTTCAAAACCCGCAAAATAATTACGGCGGTCACTCGGTGGAGTGGCTCTCATCCGCTGATAATGATGGACTTAAAAGCGGCCCCTCTGCCGTAGCACCAGTCGCCAAATACCACAATCGAAGAGCCAGTACTCATGATCAAAATAACGCTACATATGTACAGCATGTCAGGTATGTGTCGGCAGCGCGTGTTATTTATCCCCCTGGCCCGATTCGAAACCGAATTCTCCCAGTGTTCGCTTTATAGTAATAACTCTTCCACTCGCTTGAACGTAAAAATGATTCCAGCATTGTGCCCGGACGGGAGCGACATGTGCGACGATCCCCACATGAAAGGCCTGCGCGGCCAAAGGATTGACTGGTCTGGGGTCGACGGGGCCTGGTATAATATGGTGAAGGATGACAACGCCGGTCTCCATGTCAACGTGCGTCTCACCGCTCCTCTGCCCATGGACTTCCCTGATCGCCAGCTGATCACTGGTCTCAGCGTTTTGTCAAATGGGCATTCGCTTACAATCGAGGTAAACAACCCGTACGGCATAGACACTGGCGACTGTCCCCGCGGAGTTTCACCCTGCCTTGCCAACGGGGGGCTGCGTGCTGTCGTCGACGGAGAGGAAGTAGATGATCTCCTTGGCTTTTCCAGGGATGCGTACGTGGCGGATGGCATCAGTATCTCGGCGTCCAACCTGCCAGCAGAGTGCCGCCAATTTGGCGGGGACAAGATCTGGGCCCGCATGTACGACGACATGCTGCAAGGAACCCGCGAGCTGTCCCCCGAGGAACGGTTTGAAGACTGGGTCCTACGCTTCGACGACATGGCGGCACCGGGCTGGTGCGCGCAGTACATAGCAGAGCACGACCTCGCCGATGTGCAGTCCATTCACGCCGTCTTTAAGATTGACACGTCCGCCGTCACCGTGCGCCTCAACGTCGGCACGAACTACCAAGGCGGCGGTGACCTAGACTGGGATGGCCGCGTCTTGCCCGACTTGGAGTTCTGGCAGATGGACGTGGGGCTGGACGGCCTGTCCCTCGAAAACGACTCGCTGTCGGGAATCCTCGGTGAAACGGCCCGCCCGGTGATGGATGAGGACGGCCGCGAGGTGATGGAAGGGTACGAGGCGTTCCGCGGGACCGTCGAGGACTACCGCGTGTCCGGCCCCCTGGGCACCGACTTCGCCCTTCTCGACAAACTCTAGAGATCGGCTTCACGTACGGGGTGTAGTGTCACTCCCAAGCACAGATTTCTCCATGGTATCCAGGAGTTGGTCATTCTGGATGAGCAAGTACTGTCATGAGAGCCGATTGCGCCGAGACAGGGTGATAAAACCGGCGAGGCACTTCGCATATTTTGTTTTTGGGAGACGAGATTCAACCGCTTGTTATGTAAGACGGGGGGGAGGTATTGAGTTGTCTCGCTGCATCCATATAGACGTGAAGTTCGCAACTGATTTTGCCTCCGCTGCACCGCAAGGTCCAAGAGAAAACATCGCCCGAGTGACACGTGTTATCCTACGCAGACGTGCGTCCTAAGACTCTCACTGATGGCGTCGAAACGGCCGTGTGTAAACAAAAGGATACCCTTTGCAGAGTGGCTTGGCCCGTCTAGACGGCGAGTGATTCCGACGCCAGTGATGTGTGATCGGGTGAAGGGGGGTAAGCGTTACTCCTGAGGGAACGAACGGGGTTCGGTAGGTTGCCTCGAACGTTTTATGTATTGCCGGTCAAGCTGCCAACCGAGCTCGAGCACTGGGCGATGGCAGGCAGACAATATACAAGGTAATTGATACAGACGCGCCGATGAAGCAGAAATACGTTTGTGGGACGCAGGTTCGTTAGGACAGCCAGAGAGTAGCACAATGACCGCGCTCGAGGTTCAAACGGCGCATATAAATCATGGGTTGAACGCAGGGCCCGACGGAATAAGAAGAGGCGTAGGAGAAGTAATTAGGGTGATTGAGCATGTGGAGAGACCTGCCGCACCGCGACACTGGCCGTCTTCTAGCTGCTACCGTTATATGATGCCCCTTTTATTTGTGGCTGTATTGCCCCATAGGTTCTCCCAATTCAGTGGTATTTTCCCCGCGCGTTGTGTATTTATTTATGAAATTAAACAATGTCAGCCGTGAGATGAAGGAGTTCGTTGAAACTCATACAAAAAGTATTTGCAGCCTGACGTTGGTTGTGCCGCATCGCCTTATTGTGTTTTGGTTTGGCCCTTTGTTTCTGCCCTGTTAGGTCACCAGTAGTATACAGTAGTATATTCTTCAGACCCCAGGTCACACCATATCACAGACCTAGCCTAGCCGCGGGTCAAGGACTTGGCCTCTCTCTGGCACCATTCATCAGCCAAAAGTCAATCAACATCGGCAGTGTAGCCAGCAGCCAAACCCCGGGCCGACGGGAGAAAGCACTTGTAAACTCCCTACAGCAATAAGAGTATTCCGTGCGCCGTCTCTCTATCTATCTCTCTCTGGTAGTACTGTACATACATATATATATCGTAGCCACGCTACAGCAGTACCCCCTCCCCTCTTGAGTGCATGTCAGGGTTCACCAGCCACCAAGCACACAACACCAGACGACCCCCCCCATGTTGCACCTAACGCAAAAGATGAAACATATATCGTGCGCCGTCACAGCAATCCATCCAGGGACTCGAAGCCTTTTCTTCTTGTTGGCGTTCTCGTTGTTCTTGTTATTTACGTTATTATATCAACTAACGTGCACCGGAGCAGTCCAGGGGCTCGAAGTCCGGGCACGACTCGGGGAGGATGGTGTAGTATCCCGTCCAGTTCTCGGACTTGAGGCCGAAGGGCGCCCTCTTCCGGGTCCTGAGCATCTCGGTGATGACAAAATCGAAGCAGAGTGGCTGGAGGCCGTTCCCGTCGCCGACGTCCAGGCACACCGACTGCATACCGGTGATCGCGATGTAGTCGTAGGTGGGAAAGGGGAAGGATCCGGGTTTTATGGAGAGGGCGGTGTGGATCTCGTTCACGGATCCCTCGGTGTCGAGGCACAACTCGAGAAGCTCCTCCTTGGAGTCGGAGATGCGCACGGCATCGTTGTAGTCGAAACTCTGTCTTTGTGTATTTGGTTCGTGCGCGTGGCGTTGAGCGGCGCGGCGTGTTGCATGTCGGCGGGAAAAGGGGCATCGGGCCAAGCGATAAAACGATAAGAAACGATAAATTATACGCAGACGTTTGTTGTGAAGCATGTATGCGTGTATGGTGTGTCTGCCTATTCGAGAGCAAATAACAACAATATAACCGCACGTGTTGGGAGAAGCCAGCGACAACGAAGGCAAGGTAAGGCAAGGCAAGTAAGACAGGCACAGGGTGGTGTCGAGGTGATGGTTACGTATGGGCAACAGAGTAATAGCTGCCGCCTGGAGACGTGCATCCACACTAAAGGAATGGGTTAATTGCGATTGGTATGTATAATAAAGAAACTCCAGAAAAGCCGATACTTAGAATCGCCTGTGTGCACGAATTCACCAAACGGGGTTCTAAGTGGTACGCAACAGAGAGTAACAGGGAGGGTACGAAACAACAGTGGTTGACTTTTCGTATTGCTGCCACGCCTACATAGCCACAACCACGCATGCGAGAAGTGGCACCCGCCTCGCCGTCCAAATCGTCACGCGTGCGTGGCCCGTTCTGTGCCTATCTGTCTGCCTGTGTATCTGTCTGTCTGTGTAGGTTGGATACGGCACGCCGTCGAACAAAATGTTTCCCAGAACATCATATCCTGTAAAATATAATACTCTTCGGCACGCCGTCGAACAAAATGCTACGTACCCAGAACGTATCCTTATTATATAGTACGCTTTGGTAGTGGTGGTGGTATCGTTTAGGATCTTCACGACTATGCCTGTTTCGGTATGCCCCGCGGGAAACCGGCTCTACCGCCCGCCACCCGACCCCGATCGGCGCCGCACCCGCGCCCCGACCGCCCCACGCGTCAGCCCTCCGTGACTTCGGTGAGAGAGCGCACGCCGGTACCGAACTCGACGAGCGGGGGGCGGGGGAAGGCGGCCTCCCGGGGACGCCTCGCTCCTTCCCCTGGAACGGGGCGGATCCGCGGTAAGGTAGGGGTTCACAGCGTATTCGGAGGGCTTTCCCGCGCCGGGTATAACCCCCATACTAAAATCAAGTCAAAATATCCACAATAATTTCAAGATTTGGTTTCCATACTAATTTCAATTTATTTGTTTTCTACACTAAAATCAACATATATTTTTTCGGAGAGTCCAAAAATAGTGAAAAAATGGATCTCCAGAACTTCGGTCACAATCGAAATCGACCCAAAACTTAGCGAGATAGCCGTTTTCACTCTATTTTCAAGATAAAAAAGCTCAGACGTACAAAAATCGAGCAAAACAATAAAAAACGAAAAAGGGCCACTGCTGTACGTACGTGCTAAACAAGGTCTCCGCATCGATGCCGGCATTCGGTTTGTGTCACAGTTCTAGGTACGTACGTACGTGCTGCTATTTTCTGGACTGTTGCTGCTGCAGATGGGTTGTATACTACTACTACTACTACTACTACTACTACTACTACTACTACTGCTGCTGATGTACGTACTGCTGTGCTGCTGTTCACTGATTTCACACTGCTGTTGTAGTGGGGGGTGGATCGGTTAGTGCGTGTGCCGATCGGTTGGTGCGTACGTGGGTGGGTGGTTGTGGGTGGGTCGGTTGGTACGTGGTTGGTTGCGTTCGTACCTTTTCGTGGTGGACGGCCCTGTTTTTTCATTTGGTTATTTGTTTGTTGTCTGCTACAAGGGCTCCGCGTGGATGCTGGCATATAGTGTGTCAATTTACCTGGTCAGTGGATTGCGTTATAGGGTGTGGATTGTGGCCCAGTTATTATGTGGCATTTTGTTTTTGTCCGCTATACCGGCCCCGCCCTGGCATATTTAGGGATACCACAAGTAGCTTATAAGCGTGCCGGACCGAGAATAGCCTAAATGCCAAAATGTTTCTCTTGGAAAAATAACGCAGCCATTTGCTGAAAAGCCTTTGTAGGAAGACAGACCACCTGTAATACATAGCTGGAGGTGGACTCGCCGGACTAACCGAGGTCAGTGGGGATGAAAATAACAATCAACAACTCTTACCGACGTCGCAGTGCCCCATAGTTAACCCAGGAGGGAGACGAGAGGGAAAGACAAATATATAGAGAGAGAACGTGCAGACACATGCCCCTTGATCAATCAATCGAAGTCAACACGTCCTCCTTCCTCACCGTAGTGAAACTGTCAACAAACGCGTCGCAATCAACGAAGAAGTTGTCGAACTGGTCCTCCACAAAGGCTTGGATGTTGGAAGGCTCGAAGGGGTCGACCGCGTGCACTGGGGATCGGTGGATCGTTGGATAGGACGGTCAGAAGAGCAAAGAGGGGGAAGGGGGAAAACGGGGGCCTATGATAAATTACCAGAGTATCGGAGAAGGGGGGGACAAACGGAGGGTATTATTGGTTATCATAAAAGGGAAGGCTCAACCAAATTACTCGGGCAGTCGATTATCAAGAACAATGCCAACTGAAACAAGGAACTGTGAAGACCGTATGCATCTACTCATTTAAAGATATCTAGAGAGAGAGGTTGTGGATGGGTGAATGGTCTCCGTAACCACGCCCCCGTCCGCGGTGGACAAGCTTTGAGCTGTGGGTGGAACCAGTTCCTCTCAAAATCGAGATGCCGTGGTTAATATACTGCTCTGAGACTGGTTCCTTGATTCTAAAATAGGCGCCATGTATGAGATATTGGCTTTGAAGAAAATCAATATGGCAATAAATTAAGCGGATATGATACTCGACCGGCAGGCCGAAGAGCGATGATGAGCCACAAAGGCAGATATTATCCGAACGGTCAAGCAGAAGAATACGCCGCGGAGGGTACAAAAAGCGGGGTAAATTGGGGTAATTTGTGGTTTATTTGAAAACGAGAGAAGTGGGAGCTGTTGTGTCGTGATCTGTAGTTATGGTCGCACGTGCATGTTTAGTGTTAGGCTGCACACACAAACTAAGCCAAATTCGATTCCCACATTCAAATTAAACTACAAGTAAGTCAATGTCGATCCATATACTAAAACCAAGTTATTTTCTGTCCGCATACAAAACAAATGGAATTCGATCGTCACCCTAAAACCAAGTTAATTTTGATGCCCCCACACAAAAACCAGGTCAGTTTCCATCCAGACACTAAATATCAGTCATTTTCGACTCCCACGCAAAAAGCGTGGAAATTTCGCACCGTTCACTGCAACCAAGTCAACTTTGACCCCCCCTACTGAAACCAAGTCATTTTTGACCATCAACGCAAAAACTTTTCGATGTCCACACTAAATCGAAGTCAACTTGCGGTCTATTCATATCTTGCGGGTTATCATTACTATCTATTATAGCTAGGAATTCGACCGAGGCTTCAATGTGGTTTGCTTCGTAGGGCCTGGCTGTTGTGTGGAGTGGAGATGCATTTCGGAAATACAAGAAATACGACTTCGGTGACCTATTTTGTGTATAAAGGGTAAACCACTGAGCTGCCCAGGTAGCGCTGACTGGGATTTAAATACAATATCGTACGTGAAGTGACCCAAAGTTATCATCGTCTATGCATGTGTTTCATAATAGGATGTCTTTTCGCCTGCGTGATACTCGCTTCTCATCATGCCAAGACAAAAATGTGTAACCGTGTCTCCCCGGTAGCATAATACGTGATGTAACCCATGAATTACCATCATGCCTTATTCATATTCTTCATGACTTGCTTTTCTGGCTGCATGATGAGCGTTCCTAATTATGCCAAGACAAATTTCCTTGGCCGTTTCTTCTCGGCAGCACAGTATGTGATGGAATCATTGTATTATATTAACAACGGTTTCCAAAACGACTCAAAACATTGAAATACCTTTTTGTAATGAGAGTCCCAACCCAATATTGAAAGCATTGCCGTGCCACCTCGGCAATCAATCCTTCGTGAAGTGACACTCCAACCATTCAAGTGAGTGTCAATACAATAATATTGCTACCTGGTATACCCTTTAAGTTTTACAGATGTACATTGCCGTTCGGGCAATAGTATATGGTACAGGGTTCCCCTCCGGGATATGGCTAGGGGAGGCGCAAGGACCGAATGAAAATGTGTTTCGTAGAATTCCACCACGGTAGGTACTGGAGTGTGTTGAAGTGCTGGCCCACGGGGTCGTACAGGACGGTGCATGAGTTTGGTTCAGAGCGTGTGCTTGGGTACGATGTGCCTGCATATGTGACGTCGATGGTGACATTGAATATATGTTTGGCGACGATGATTTCAAGACGTGTGACGTAAGCATATTCGTTGGACATGAGGTTGAGGTAGTAACCAACTGAGTCGTAAAGGGTGTCGGGTGAACCAAGGGTAGCGCTATATTCGCTTTGAATTCCTCCTGAAATGATGTCGCGGAATGACATATCGGAAACAGGCATTGGATCATGTAGGTGGTCAAGAATAAGTCGTAGTATTTCCTGTCGTGTAACGAAATGTAGGCCAGGGTATCCATGCACTTTGCGAGAAATGCGGCGAACTAAGCAGGCGTCACCTATATAATTTACAACAATCCACTTGTTGCTGTTCCCTGGCTTAATTGTGTTGTTGTTGTTGCTGTTGTTGTTGTTGTTGTTGTTGTTGTTGTTGTTGTTGTTGTTGTTGTTGTTGTTGTTGTTGTTGTTGTTGTTGTTGTTGTTGTTGTTGTTGTTGTTGTTGTTGTTGTTGTTGTTGTTGTTGTTGTTGTTGTTGTTGTTGTTGTTGTTGTTGTTGTTGTTGTTGTTGTTGTTGTTGTTGTTGTTGTTGTTGTTGTTGTTGTTGTTGTTGTTGTTGTTGTTGTTGTTGTTGTTGTTGTTGTTGTTGTTGTTGTTGTTGTTGTTGTTGTTGTTGTTGTTGTTGTTGTTGTTGTTGTTGTTGTTGTTGTTGTTGTTGTTGTTGTTGTTGTTGTTGTTGTTGTTGTTGTTGTTGTTGTTGTTGTTGTTGTTGTTGTTGTTGTTGTTGTTGTTGTTGTTGTTGTTGTTGTTGTTGTTGTTGTTGTTGTTGTTGTTGTTGTTGTTGTTGTTGTTGTTGTTGTTGTTGTTGTTGTTGTTGTTGTTGTTGTTGTTGTTGTTGTTGTTGTTGTTGTTGTTGTTGTTGTTGTTGTTGTTGTTGTTGTTGTTGTTGTTGTTGTTGTTGTTGTTGTTGTTGTTGTTGTTGTTGTTGTTGTTGTTGTTGTTGTTCTTGTTCTTGTTCTTGTTGTTGTTGTTCTTGTGGTTGTTCTTGTTGTTGTCTCTGTCGTTGCCGCTACTGCTCTCGTTGTCGGAGTCAGTGTTGCTTATATTGGACTTCCCATCCCCTGATGTATATACTTTTTCATACAATGGCTCTTTTCCAGTAGTCGACAAAACTAAAGTCCCGTTAGACGACGTTGGCAACGCAAGGGACGTTGGCTATATGATTATCTTTGCTTCGACGAGACACAGAATGGTTTCTCGTGAGGTGGTGCGGCTGAGCGCGACGTAAAGTTGCCCATGCATGAAGAAATCGTCCCTGAGATCGAGGCGTACTTTCTTTAGTGTTTGCCCTTGCGGCTTGTTTATTGCCATGGTGTAACATAAACGAACAGGGAATTGATTACGATGGAAGGTACTGTAGTCCCTGTGTGGCCCACCTGAGTTTCGAAGCAAATACTGGGTATTTCAACAATGGGGAAACCTTCGGCGATAACTTCGACGTCAACAGCTTTCGTAGACAGACCTCGCACTGCTCCCTTTATACCGTTAACGAGGCCGCTGTCAAAGTTAATGTTCCTGATGGACATCACCAAAGCTCCTATCTTAAGTTGCAAGTCATGTTGAGGTGTACCCGGCACATTAACGTTTTTTTCAAGTATTCGACAGACACGACCTCTGGCCTGTTTTCTGAGTCTTCGGTGACGAGCCTGTCTGAAAGTTTATCGTACTGAACTTCTCCAGGCAACATGTCGAGGACGTATTCGTTGGTGTGGTTCATGCTGTCATTAGTGGGTGCTAATATGCCGCGGCCATCGAACGTGTTGTGGTTTACTTGCCAAACATCAGGATATACTGCTTGAACTACGTCTTCGAGGTTTGTGGTCCCATTGATTTGGTGTACGTGTTCGGAGCCGTCAGCATCCTTTGATGTGTACATAAGACGTATAACTGCAGAGCCATCGGCAAGGGTAACTGGTTCGATGTTTCCTTCGCCAACGGCTAGTACTGTTTGAGCGTAGAGAGTGCCTCCTCGGCCTCTCATTGATTTCGTCACACGAAAACGATCGACATGATTCCAGAGATGCGAGGACGAAAAACCTTCATCGACAATGTCTCTTGCAGTCCCAAAGATTGTAATTGGTCCACAATGGCACCAAACTCCTGAGAACGAAACGGTTTTCCCTCCAAAAGGAAGATAATTGTCCATGAGATACCCGAGTGTCAAATCGTTTTATTCAGAGGCATGTTTGCTGGACATTGGGCATCGTCCCGGATTGCTAATCCTGCTTGTTTGAGTACATCAGCTCATTGACACTCTGCCGGAACATTGCACGCGCTACCACTGACAGCAGCTGGACCGAATGAAGTTTGAAAGTTGAATGTCCGGTGAGACCACCCGGGAGGGTCAATCCGGCGATGCCAGTAGACGCAATGCATAATACGAGTGTTTTACGAGCTCTGATAGATGCAGCAAAAAAAGTAGATTCGGTGAACGTCTTGCAGTTCCAGCATGTTGCATCGATTATGTAAACGCCCCCTTTGTTTTGCGTGACGCTGGATGTGATTGCATCACACACGGTGGTTTGTTATGGTGTAAGTCGAGGAATAAGTTGATTGGCCAACTCTTGCATTTCTTGCTGGTCGGAAGCCCCGAGCAAGCCGTCGTACTCAGTGGTTTTGTGATGGACTTTGGGCAAACCATACTTACTTGTGTGTGGAGCTCCCATGTTGGTGAAGCATGAGGTCGATATAATTTAGAGCAGCGTTCACGGCAGCGATCTGTGCAAGGTTCGGGGCGATGTCCGCGGCCAGGTCATCTTGGAAAAACTCCCATAGGGCGCTAGCAGGGGCGCAGTGCAAAACAAGTGTCGTGAGTAGATGACTTAATTATTTGACTGTTGAAAACCCAATTGCCTCTTTTAGACATACTGTGTACTCCTCAACACGGGCGAACTAGGTCGATGGCTCCGGCGCCATGCTTGACTGGTTCGTGAGGAAGGCCACATTGATGGTCCGGATACGTGCCCAGCTGGTTGTGGGCTCATGGAGTAAGAGCAGGCGTAGGTGTCATATGCCTCCTTGCCCAGGGTTTATGTATCGAAGATGAACTACGACTGGTTTGCTCCGGAGATACGCGGAATTGAGGTGTCAGTCGCGCCAATGTGTCGTGCACGAGCCGGTGTCGTTGGAGGTCGTCGTCGGAAAGGTCGTCATTGTCTGGGCGAGATCGCTTCGATGTCCGTTCTTTTGGTTGGATAATGTATTGCTCATATTATTGCAGGTATGTTTAGTCATGAAATTGGTCGTGGTCAGATCGCCCGGAGTACTGCATTAGGCTTGATACGGAGGAGGCGGCTATGAATCGTTGTACGTCCGTCCAGGCTGTTTCATCGAGGACAACTGGTTGCTGTCCTTCAAGGTGCACAAAGAGGAGGACAACAGCTGACCCACGTTCTCGGTACCTGAAGTCAAACATTTGCCACATTGCCTCAGAGCTTTAAATAAAGCGGACCCTGCGATATGCGTCCATTTTATCGCCGTTGTACGCTATTCTTGCTCTAGTAAAATCGGCCGTCTTATCTACGAATTTGTACAAGTACGCGATGACAGCTTGCCCTGTAACGATGTCGATGCAAATATGGCAATCATGACGCGTGCTACGGTAGAGGTAGCACTTTTTGGCTGAATCGTTTTCTGAACGATCGGGCTCCTTAACCCAAATTCGTCGGACTTCCATTTTTGTGACGAATAATGTTTCAGAGTATACTTCGGTCATGAGATTTCGCATCCGGCAGCACTTTTATTTTCCTCCAAAACCGTTTTTTCAGAGTGGTATGGAGCTGCTCAAGTTAGCAGCTAAAAAAAAACATAGTGCACCTCTATCGTAGCATGCGTCTAATGGTTGATGTTTAAGTATGGGTTGTACGGTGCCATGTATCCGTTGTCTATGGTTGCCTGCACTGTGTCTTGTTTTGACCGTCCTTGCATTTTTTAGCGGCGCTGTCGTCGTTGTCTAGGCGTCGGTATTTGGCTCGTTCAGGCGTTTTGGTGAGAACGAGGGTACTGCGAAAAAGTTGGGGATAGTTCATGTTGCACTGTTTTCTTTTTTGTTCTGGGACATACAGTAGTTTCGTGCAGGGTGCAGAAGGGTTGAACTTACCACATTTTTATTGAACTGTGTACTGGCGGACATTTTTTGCCCATCTCTCAATTTGCCATGCTAGCATCTGGAAGGTATATCCATATCCATGTGTCTACTTCTTTCAATTGATCTGGGCTTGGGCCTTCAAACTTAATGATAACGTGAGCATGGACGCAACATCGTCCCTGGTACGTAATGTGTGATATAAAGCATGTAATGCATTTTGCCAGTTAGAGGTCATTTTTCAGGTCGGCCAAAAGTGATCTGAGCTTCATTTTGAAAACACAGCTAATTAAAGCTGGGCGATCCATTCCTGTCTGGCCTTTGTGTGTAACGTTTCCACTATATCTGGCCATGTGGGGTTTGCTGCGAATGTTACCATTGCATACAGCTTTCCCATGCGTATGACCACCGCTATTGCATCCAATTGCTTTCTTTTGGGGCTCAATGGGGCGCCTGCAAACCGACTGGGAGGGGTGTTGTGGCGGTAGCCTCTGGGGGAGCCTGGTGGATTGCGTTGAGTCTGGTGAGACGTTTCTTTGCAAGTTGCTTATCCCAATCAGAAATAGCAATATCATCTTGCCTAGCATATGTAGGAGTCACAGGCAATTTCTTGAGCAAGCGAAGAAATAATTTGGAAAGCGGGCTCGCACAGGAGTCGTTGGCGACAGTAGTGAAAAGTCTGAACTGGTTTTCCCGTAGTAAAGAGTGTTCGAGATTTCCTGTTGCCACCATGCCAACCTGGGCTCCAACCTGGCTCGCCAAACTAATGCAGAAAGAAGCGGAAATGGTAGAGGTTCGTAAATAACGGACCAGATAGGCACGAACCGTGGCTGATGGTATTCATCCGTAGGACCGTTGCGATGATACGTGTAGACGTGTCTTTGTGCAGGTGTGCGGTCGTCATCTTTAATACCGCATTTGCAGTGCGAGCGGTTGGTGTGACACGATTAGTCTCCTTGAATAGTATACAAAGGTTGCCTCAGCTTGTTTTGTTTTTGTTGTTGGGCTGGCGTTGTTTTGGTCATATTTTCCAAAGGTATGTTCGGTAGGGTACGTACCGAACTGTACCGGGGGTATTTTCTCGGTAAATACCGGTACCCGACACTTCGGTAAGTTCGGTATGGCCTCGATACCGGTACCCGACACTTCGGTAAGTTCGGTATTTTTTCAATACCGGTACCCGACACTTCGGTAAGTTCGGTCTTTTTTCAATACCGGTACCCGACACTTCGGTAAGTTCGGTATTTTTTCAATACCGGTACCCGACACTTCGGTAAGTTCGGTATTTTTTCAATACCGGTACCCGACACTTCGGTAAGTTCGGTATTTTTTCAATACCGGTACCCGACACTTCGGTAAGTTCGGTATTTTTTCAATACCGGTACCCGACACTTCGGTAAGTTCGGTATTTTTTCAATACCGGTACCCGACACTTCGGTAAGTTCGGTATTTTTTCAATACCGGTACCCGACACTTCGGTAAGTTCGGTATTTTTTCAATACCGGTACCCGACACTTCGGTAAGTTCGGTATTTTTTCAATACCGGTACCCGACACTTCGGTAAGTTCGGTATTTTTCCAATACCGGTACCCGACACTTCGGTAAGTTCGGTATTTTTCCAATACCGGTACCCGACACTTCGGTAAGTTCGGTATTATTTCAATACCGGTACCCGACACTTCGGTAAGTTCGGTATTATTTCAATACCGGTACCCGACACTTCGGTAAGTTCTGTATTTTTCCAATACCGTTACCTGACACTTCGGTAAGTTCGGTACGCTCACCTAAATATACCCCGGGTACCGGTATACCCTCGTCCACAATACAGGGGGTACCGGTATTTTCTCGGTAGTGTGCTTAATACCCTACCGAACACTTCGGTAAATTCGGTAATTTTTCAATACTGGTACCCGACACTTCGGTAAGTTCGGTATTTTTTCAATACCGGTACCGGACACTTCGGTAAGTTCGGTACTTTTTCAAACCGATACCCGACACTTCGGTAAGTTCGGTACGCGCAACAAATATACCCCCGGTACCGGTATATCCTACCGAACTTGCCTTTAATATTTTCGACAATTTCATGCCGAAGTTCTTTGCTGGTGTCCTCTTAGCCAAATTTTTGCTAATTTCATGCCGAATTCCTTTGCTCGTGTATTCTAATAACATACTACAGTAGTGACGTTTTCCTATGTCCGATAATGAAACAAACGTCCAAAAAGAGTATGTTTGGTCAAAGGGTCGTCAGTTCCATCCACTTCTACTCACCGGACGAAGTAACGAGAATGCAGCCGGACACCAGGACGCCAAAAGGGAAGCCGCTCCACATGTTGGTCACGTAGAAGGAAAGTCTTGGTGAAGGAGTTATTCTTTGGCCTTTATCTTGTCAGTGTGGAAACAAGAAACGCCATGTAACAACAGGAGAGGGTTGGTGAGGCGTGCAATCAGCTGACGGGCTAGTAAGGTAGTGCGTTACACCAGTGCACAGCTCGTATGTATACGTCGAAACTTGAGACCCCTGTTACTACTCGTGCAAGTGTTGGGCCCCAACTCGAAACGCTAACATCTACTATATGCATAGAGTAATGTATGCTGTGTCAAGTATAGGCGCTGTTAGCTCTTCTTATATCGCTGCGTGGGGTGCTACGAGCACCACCACCCCCCCTCAGAATGGTTAGCGTCTTTGGGTTGGTTCACGTGAAAGAAGACGCCGCAGTTTGGTGGGTATGCCTTGTGGAATGCTTGGTCAAAGGGAAGAGGAATTGCAAGGGATAGGGATTGAAAGAGTCTGAGGGAGGGGTCATCGCACCCGCCTGCTTACTCCAAAACTCCACACCCCACACAACAATAACAACAACAAGCAGAACAACAAGCAGAACAACAACAACACCAACAAGAGAAAGACCCACTGATGATACGACGCTAGCAGCGGATAGAACGACCAGGGCATGTACGTAAATATGTATGTACACGATGCAACCTTCCGTAAGGAATGGGGGGTTTGTAAAGGCTTTTCGGGATTCAGGAAAACTGGCATGTGTGGTAGAAGAGAGGACATCAGATGATCATAGCGTCGAGCCGCAAGACCTGCTCTCCTGATCATAAACGGCCGTTGTAGCACCGGCGAAGAGAGAAAATAGGACAGGGGACGACAGCATACCCATTACAATTGATCGACTTTCCCATGGCGAACGGCTATCCGGGAGGGGGAGTGAAGTAGGCCAATCTCTAAGAGGATAAGGTCATCGCGGTGTTCCGTCTCGAAGGGGATGCGCGGTCAATGGTCAAATGGCTAAAGCAGGCAACAAATAAGAACCCCCCCCCCCCCGTCTGTGGCAATAAAATAAAAAAAAGTATAATGAGCTGAAGGGGATGTTATTATTTGCCCTGTAGTTGTTAAATTCCTTGGTGGACGAACTGATCACTGACTGGCGTATCGCTTCCAACGAGTGACCGATGATCATTAGCCATGATAGGCACTTTGGTAAATTGTATATCGCTTCCAACGAGTGACCGATGACCGTAAGCCATGATCGGCACTTTAGTAAAAATTATATAGGGTTAGGCACTTTGGTAAACACATATATCGCTTGCAACGAGTGATCGATGATCGTTAGTCATGATCGGTATTTTAGCAAAAAATATATCGCTTACTGTACGAGTTACTGAGGATCGTTAGCCATGATCGGCACTTTAAGTTATTTATACGCACTGAAACATTGTTGATTTGAGGCGCCTTCACCGATCTTGACCTACAAATCGCAGCAGATAAAGTACCAAATATGTTATGATTTCTTGCTGATTTTACGTGTTTTTGGGTGTTGGTTTTAGTCAAATCGCGATAAGGCGTCGACCCAACCCCACCCTGACCTTAACCCTAACCCTAACCCCAGCCCAAGTCCAGGCTAAGGCTCGACGCGGGCGCGGGCTTCGCCGCGCGTTTCGGACAATCTGAAAAAATGTGCGGACCACCACAAAACCGTAATATATGTGGTGCTTTATCTGGTACGATCTGTGTGGGCCAAGAGCACTGGCAAAAACTACTGGATTAAACCATTATATGTATGTATATGTCGACATCCGGCATACCCAGCGTCCTTGTCGATCATTCATCCTACAGTAGATACATACTTCGAAGTACTATTCTTACCAACTAATTGGTGGTAATGAGGTGCGACCTCTGTACCTGCAGTAGTCAAATCTGCGATGCATCACGTTGGGGGAATACGGATCGTGTGCTGAATCAACACGAACGGACACCTACGTATATTTGCCGTTTGGCTTTTCCTTTTATCAGAAAAAATATATCGTCAGCATACAGCAGCAGTAGCAGCAACTGTGCCGGCTGCGGCAACAACAGCAAGCAGCGGAACGGCAGCAACATCAGTAGCAGTAGGACACACGAGCCCACGATCAGCGTCGCTGTTCGCTTGGTTAGTCGGTCGAACACTTGAGCCCTCTGTACTCATACTCAATTAGGTGTGTCTCCTGGTTCCCCAACACGATATTTGTATTCGGTTTAATTTGAAAAACGAAAAAATCCGCACCTACCTGATACGTGCAGGTGCCACCACTACTACTGCTGTACGACATCTACAGCAAAGCTTCTCCGTCCCCTCATCCGCAGGAGGGTGGGCCTTACGACACCACCTGCATCACGTTTTAGGGACACGGCCCAACGTTGCTGTGGGCTGACACATTCTGCCTGGTACTCGTAGAGTTGGGTGTCGTTCGGTAGAACTAAAAAAACAACACACCGTTACGAGTATGATATTTTCAAGCTCCCAATTACAAAACAAACATGACCCAGCCATGTGCCTCAAAACACATGACCCACAGCGATGCCTTTGAAAACAAACATTGCCGCACCTACAGTAGCTAGACCAACTCTGAACATGTTACAGCGATACCATCCCGAGAAGACTCCGTTAGTATGTATGCGTGCACAGAGCACGACGGGATTGGCGTGGGTGACGTTTATGTTGAGTGCTGTGTACAAACGTGGATGGTGACTACACGTCTCACACACATACCCAGAGAAACTAAAACGAGGCACGCTACCCACGTACGATTCATTGTGAAGAACCGTTGGCTCGCGCTTCGCGCTCGCACGCCTCATTATCAGCCCAGTGGTCACAAAATCACGACACAGAGATATTGCTGCTGTACATTGTAATCACCTCGGTCGTCTAGTGGTCCCTCGAATGCTTCTAAGGGTTGAATTTCGGGGTTCGAAACTCACGTGGGTCGGACTTTTGAGTGTATTGGTAGAAACAAATAAAAAACGGAAACAACGACTGCGAGCCCCTACGAGTACTATTATGTATTGTAGTAGCGTGGGTAGGCACAATTCGATGCGAGCCGACGAGGGAAGAAAGGGCTGGAGTATTATCACGATAAAAATGCAAGGCACGAACCGTAGTGAGGGATGAGGGAGAGGAGCCTACTTCGTGAACCCAGATCTGAGTTACAGTTACTAGGGCCCGTATTATTAACGAAGGAAAGTTTTAAATCGAATCAATTTTAAATCGTTTTTTTTATGAACCGAATTGAAGTTTCATCTGATTGATCAACAAATGGATCACCGAGAAGGCATTTGTACTTCGGGGCGAGGGAAAGTCGATCCGATCGAATTGCAAAAGAAGTGCCAAAAGACTTTATTTTTTGCAAATCGAATCGAATCGATTCAAATCGATTCGAATCGGTTGGAGTTCATCCAACATGCATGGCATGTTCCCACTGGCTGAACGTCCCCGGAGTAATCCATCACTGTTTGGGCTGTTCTCGGCAACCATCAACAAGGTGATAAATCGCGAACCTCAACGAGTGGCGACCGGAGCAACAGCCACGCCCACGGCTACAGACCATAGTACAACGTGGCCCGGCCGTGGCTCCCCAAAAAATATCATGGCGGTCGTAAGCCCAATTTTTCCACCAGCTCGATCGGCCAAGCCCAACGAGAAAAACAAGAGGTCGACCCAAAACACCGAGGAAAAGCTCAAGACTTCGATAACTGCATCGCAGTCGCTGTTCGGTGCGTGGCGCTTAGGGGCTTTCTCCGTTTACGGAACAGAAGCTGAGAGTGATAGTTTCCTAGCCTGGGCCTTGAAAAAAAAACAGAGGCTATAAGCGGCGTGCACGTGACGATGCACGCCGTCGCTCTCAGCTGCTCTCCTCGGTACTTGTCAGCGGGGCGTTGTGTGATATGTCGCGTTATTCCGATATCTTTCACATTTCGAGAACTTGCTAAACATATTATTTACGTGGTTTCACCCGTTAGAACCCAAAGCCATAATTTCACTTCACACCGGAAAAAAAACGATTCGATTCAGGAAACAAAATCGATTTGAAATCGATTCGATTTGAAAATTGCCTTCGTTATTTCGGATGCTTGTAGGTAGGAGAGAGAAAGGAAGGGCGAAGATGTCAAATGGGATGGGGAAAAAACAAAATGCAGCAAGCAGACTAGACAATGAATGCAATGCCATGCGTATAGTACGTGCAAGACAGGCACGACATACACATGCTAGGAATCAAGATGAGTTACGTAAAAGAGAGAGAAAACGGCATAGTACACGGAAAATAGAAAACATCGAAAGTTCCCCCCCCCCGGAGGCGATGAACAGACAATACGAAACAAAGAAAAGAAAACACAACAAAAAATAAACTGAGCAGGAAACGCACGTGGTGGATATGTCATATCGTGTCCTTAATGTGTCAAAATCAATTAATGTCTTGAAATAGTATGAATTCAATAAATATGTATGAATGTTATCGTAATATGAATGGATATTTTGAAGATCGCATGACACGAAATCTGAAAATTCAGAATTTGAAATACCGGAAGTCCAAACCACGTGCCCAACACGGGACATTACACTTATATATGTATATAATATGTATATATAGAAAGTACCCATTGCCACACAGCAGCAGTGCCGACGTATCATACCGGCACATAGTGACTGGAGCAGTAAGTAGGAGCGTGTTACTATGTTTGTATGTGGTGTCGTCTACCCGGTAGGCCCGGTTGCAAATGGCACCCAGAAAAAGGGAAGACACATGGCATCCAAAAGACATACACACACAGGAGCTTTCCGGGGTTGGAACATGCGGCCTCTGAAGCTCAACAAGGAATCGTGTATATATAGCATGTGTCTGTTCTTCATATTCAACGGTCCTTTCTACCCGTCGACCTCCAGCATGCACAGTGTCCGTGCCGATTCTTCATCCTAGAGAGATACCTGGTACAAGTTAGTTATGTGACCACAAAACAACGACACATAGATACTACGTTGCAATGCAGTAAGCAGAGCAGACAATGCCTCCTGTCGACGACGCCACGTGTTATGAGACTGGGTGAGACACAGAGTATCTCCTTGCATGTTTGTCTAATAAACACCCTTGGTGTTACTCATATTCTTGTAGAATCAAGCGTAGAAGAGAAGCAGCTTTTACTAATCCCCGAGCCAGATGACATCTGGCTCGGAAGGCTTCTCATATGGCCCTTCCGATCTTATAAATACCCCGAATACGAAGGCCATCCAAGTATTTCGAAAAATGGACCAACTACCTATATAATCGAGGTAATTACGTAATTACCGGCCTTCCAAGTCCATGCCAATACAATGCCCTACACGACAGGCACGACGTACCTTGCCAGCAATCCAGCTGCGTGAAAGAGAAGAAAAAAACGTAAATTTTAGTTTTTTTTCTGTTTTCTCCATCCCATTTATTATCTTTTCACTTCTGTCTCTCTCCCTCCATAGTCGTAACTCAGATCCGGGATCACAAAGCAGGATCTTCTCTCTCCTCCCCACTACGGTTCGTGCCTTGATTTTTTATCGCGCAGAGGGTTCAGCATTCCCAACGCTCGTCAATTTTCATCGAATGTTGCTAACTCACGCTCTCGCGCTTTCCGCTAGTCAAGATATGTTTTGCGATAAAAAGTCCCTACGAGCATGCACTCGGGGGAGCTCGAACGTGCGACCTTGACTCAATCAGAGACGAGATTCACCGGTCAATTCCACCGAGGACGCCGTCACATGGAATAGTACCAACAACCATTGAACCGCAGTTTTGTTGCCAAATACTTTGGAGTCCACGAAGTGGTTGACCCACAGCAGTATGTACGAGACGAATTGGTCGCAAGGAATACTGCCGAGCGGACAGCAGGTACTACGTACGTGTTTTCGACTTTGTTGAATGTAAATTGGTGGAGAGTGATCAACGAGTGTGAAGAGCAGCGAAGAGAGTAGGAAGGGGCGGAGAGAGAGACGAAGCGAGAGGAATGAAATGGGGTACTGAGAGAGGGAGGCAGGGATGGTGGGTCGTTCAAAAGGCGTCGAGGGGAAAGGGCCCATAGCGAGGGCACGAGTGGCCAACGGTTCGTAGAGATTGGACGTGTGTCCGCGATCACATACGTGCGCTCTTTCGGGAGAGGCGTCGGGACACGTTCGTTCGTGTTCTTGTAGACAAGGTCATGAGTATACCAATCCTTCAGATCGTCGCAAAGTGTTACTTATACACTTCATATTTACGATCAGGTTGTACTCACAGGTCACAGAGAGCCATCAAGGTGTGCTCGATGAGGCAGATAGGAAACATCACAACATCACACAGACGGTGCCAAACGAGCTGAAAAATTTCGAGGGTGGGTAACATGATAAGCGATGGCCAACGTATCGGCGGTGGCGTCAGAGGTTTGGGTTGGGTACCATTTGTGGAATAAACATCGCAGGCTCAGGTTTTCCGAGTACAAGCGGACACACATGCACACTTCTCGAATATCCGTCGGGGAAGCCTTTAGAAGCTAGGCTTCTAAAAGCTAGGTTTCAAAAGGAAACAGGAAAGGAAACTGCAAACTCTCCTCATGTTTTGGGACATAGTTCATGTCGACGTGTTTAGCTTCTCGTAATCTAAGTTTAACAAAGTGAAACTTTTCCCCGATGATTGCTGCCTATAAACTTGGTTGATATGTACGTTGCGGGTGTTACAGGTCGAAGCACGGCGAATACACGATAAACTTGGCGCCCCAACTCGAAGCAAGGGAAGAAAAGAAAGGACGGTTAGGGAGAGGGAGAGAAAGGCCGGAGAGAGGGAGAGAGGTTATCGTTCATTTTGTCTTCTCGCCATGAAGTTGGGAGTGGTGGTCGGAGAGTGGTCTCCCCGTGGAGAGAATATAATGCCTCCTTATACGGTAGTACCAGATGGAGACTGCTTCGCAAAGACCCTGAAACACACGAATCAACTATGGTTTGCCCGTCGTGCTTCGCATTTCATAATTAAACTACAGTATAAGTTAAACTTTACTCTGACGATGGCTGCATGAAACCTGTGCTACTCAACTCGATACCGTCTCGAACCAGGAGATGGCAGGAGGAGGGGTGGAAGGAGGGGAGAAGGGAGGAAGAGAGAGGAAACGATCGGCCACTGGGTGCATCATAACGAGAAGACGCGAGTGGTCTTCTCGGCGTGAGGTTGGTGTATCTGGTGATTCGTGACCTGGGTAGGCGCATCGAGAGATGCCCGATTTCCTGAAACTATACCAGTGTGGCCGTAAATGGGAGGGGCATTCAGATAGTCACAGACAGCTGTGAAGGTGTGCTCGACGAGGCAGACGCGAAACAGCACAACATCATACGGGCGGCACCAAACGAGCTGAAGCTTGGCGGAAGGGGATAACATGATGAGCATTGGCCAACTTCTCGGCGATGGCGTCAGCGGTTTTGGCCGGGTATCGTTTGTGACAAATAAAATAGCAGGTTCGGGGTTTCCGAGTGCAAGCGGACACACACACTCACACTCACGCTTTTCGAATATCCGTCGGGGAAACCTTTAGGAGAAGCTTCTAAAGGAAATGCAGTATAGTACGAGTATTGGTTTTGGCTGTTTCGCTTTCTTGTTTTGGTGAATCGTTTGGATCCAGGACGCTTCAGCTTGTTGTCTTTGCTGCGGCGAGCAGTTTGTTGGTGATAGCAACGACGAAAATTACACGCAGCAAGTATTTTAACGCAAGTATTTTGAAATGTTTCTTCTTTCGGGAAGGTTTATGAGTGATGGACGTTGAAGCTTATGCTGAACATTGTCAGATGGCAAGCACCATGATAACATGATCATAAATACACAGATAGAAAGGGTGAGATCGGTACACAAAGTTTCCAGTATGCGTTTTCGTTCTGACGTTTCCCATGGTTACCATATCTAGGCTATGGCGATGCTTCTGTGGCTGCTGACTACGTTTTTTGTTTTCGTTTACCGCGGTAACGTGCCGTGCAAATGCCGTGACTTACCGCGACTGCCGTGGTTTTCGCTTACTGCTGAAGCGCGCCGTATAAATACCGTGATCGAGAGTAACCGTGCCATGATGTACCGTATCAGCATGTTATGTCGAAGACAGGCCAGACAGGCCTGGAAAAAGACGACAATGACCTTCGATTTTAATTTTGAGGCAGGATTTGGACTCCTCTCGGTCTCCCGGTTCATGCCGACTTTGTTTCACCTGCCAACCCTCACAATTGCGCGAGATGGAGTGGGCAGCCAGTAGAGTGAACATGTGATCGGAGTGACCATACATATCCCGATTTCTAATGTGTCTACGTAAAGAGCAAGATGATGACCACGTTCTTAGCAGTCAGGTGTATGTCGCTTCTGCAATAATACCCGAAATTCCTAGTGGAGAGTTGCCTTTTCAATGAGAACGGGAGTTTACCTTTAGGTGCTCAAAAAATCTCCAAATATTTGTTTGTCGTAGTGGCATGTAAGTGGAGCGACGATATCACGCTATCGAGCCCATACGCCGTATGTCCAGCACAGCCGTATACGTCGGCCGCAGTAACAGACGGCAGCAGCAGGACGCTATGCCCAAACACTACTGTTTTGGTCTGCTTTTTCTGTAGTATTCGGTGCTGATGTTATGTTCTGCTCTTCTCTGTTCCGTACTGCTTGCTGCTGCCAACATACCTTCCGCCTGGTACTACGACAACGTACGCCATTCATCGGGACGTCGGAACTCGCACTAAGGTAATAGACCGACGCCCCTGGTATAATTCACAAGTCCGCATGCTTCCGTAGCTCGGACGCCCACTCTTCTGCGTGCCAAACACCACGCTGCTGCCAGCTGCGTCTGCATACCTTGCCAAAACACAGAATGTTGCTGCTGCTGTAAGCTCGAGGCCCGGTGCGGGGCTAGGACTCAGTTTTTGGGAAGTCGTGTATGATTTGGACCTACGAATCGGCAGCGTATGAGCGCGCCAGCTGTTCAGCGCGCAACATGCTTATGTGGGCCTGCCAAGCTACAGCAGTAGTACCCTGGGCGGACGTGCGTTGTTTTCTCACCTGGCTAGCTGCCCTGCCTTCCGGGCTGAAGCGGAAATGCCGAGTCGCCCGCGCTTGTGATTTTGAGTTGGGGTGAGTTAAGATTGAAGTTCAAACAGGCATGTGCGTGTTCTCCACAGCATACTGCTTTTCTACACGTCGACACCCAGTACACCCGGTGTCCGTGCCGGTTCATCCTAGAGAGATACGACAGGAACGACCTACCCTGCTAGAATTCCAGATGCGTGAACTAGATGAACAAAAAAAACAGAAAAAACAAAACGAAAACGAAAACGAAAAAGAAAAGAAACAAGCAAACATACATACATACATACAAACGAACAAACAAACCAAGTGTCGTGCCGCCACATTCGTTATCTCCCATGGGATTATTCGTCGGGTAGCAGTTTTGTTTCCCTCCCATGTCAGGCTTGAGGTGGGGTATAGAGCTCCTCAAGTCACCACCCTCCGATACAAACATGGCGGACCTCTCGTACCGCCGTAGCATGCGTCTTCTGACTGGTGGGATTTCTTAACTTAGGAACTACAATGTACTGTACCAACGTGTTTGGGTGTAGGTCGCAGGCCATTAGATTGATCGTCGGGGATAAGCTTACAGTTATTCCAAGCCGTATTTGGGTAATATATAGCTCGGGTGCTATTAATAACCCCGTTCGTCCTCCCTGCTCTGCTCCTCCTGCTTTGCTCCACCACACATAATACCTTGCAGTTGATGCGGCTGGTGTGCGCTTTCCCGTAGTGCTTCCCCTTCTCACGATCACAGGCCATATGTTAAGGTTTCGGCCGGCAGCTCGACAATCCAATTCGATATATCACTCGTCCATTCAGCCTGCTAAACAAGGAGGTCTTGGCTAGATGGAAGTGCGCTGCTCTCCTGATTAGCGCTCCTTCCCTATCTGTGTTTGCCTCTGCTTCTGGATGGCTGATGTCGGTGGTTTCTCGCTGGTCTTGTACTGCTCTTAGACTCGCCTTTGCAGTTTGGCTTGGTATACGCTTCTGGAATGCATTTCAGAGAAATAGCGTTAACCGTGTATTCAATGCTTGGCTTTGTGGTGTCCCTCTATGCAGAGCGTCGCGAAGGGGGATAGACCCATGGCGCGTAAAAGCAAGACAATCCTCGGTACCAGGCATCAAGGTCGACCTTATACTATTGATAGTATGTTGGGACAACCAGGTGCGAGGGTGCTCAGCGCAGAGCCTTGCTCACGCAGAGCGGTGGGTTGACAGTCGAGGTGCCATGAGGCAGTTGGAAAAAGAGAAGGAAAAATTATATTATTATCGTCACCTCTGAAGAGAATGACGGGAGGAGGAGGGGAAAAGGAAGCCAAATAGAAGTGCCCAGGTAGGCAACCCTGCCCGAGTCTCATTTCCATATCGTACAACAAAAAGTCACTCACGCGGCTATGCCATAAATACCGCCCCTACCTTATGGGACCACTATTTTTACTCTTCCTATGCGTACGTATGAGAACATCCACTGCCTACCGCACTACGGAAAACGGTATCCCACTGTTATATGCATGTACCACAAAATATGACTCACATCCATGGCATTGGCACGTATTGTACCACAATGATATGGGAATGTGGGCCCGTGGAACATCCGCCAAATAGACCTCCGTACGAGTAGATTGTACCGGGTATAGAGCAACACCCAGGAGAATATTCCAGTCACTCCAAACCTAAATAAATGCAATCATCTTCTATATATCATACGACAGTGATGGCAATACATTCTCACAAGTTGAACCTGCCTTATTGGTAACTTTGTCTTATCGCGATCCAAGGCCACAAATAAATGCCTTACAGTACGCGACATATGGTAATAATCTCTTATTTGTGGCCAGACTAGAATTATTATGTAAGACTTGGTTGTGTTCTACACCATTCTCAGTACAAAGAGGTCGCGTTCTTAGTTTTCCCCCCAAAATCTCAGTCTCAAATTATTATTTATCATATTCTTAATTAACATCTGTCGCGTGCTGTAACTCAAGATAAGGCCGAAATCGGACATAACCCTTTTAATACTGCGCTGCACAAAAAACCATAAGTATGACTCTATTTACACATAAATTGTGCCCAAAACGGGAGTGCAGTACTAAACGATACATCGCTCGGGATGAGGCCCAAACCGGCCTTAAAGGGAGATAGATCGCTTGGGACACCATATTTAATCTAAAATCAGGACAAGTCGATTTGGCATGCCTTATATCTACGTTTCGTTTGCCTTACCAACGAACAATTACCGTTTTTTTGCGGGGTACTCACGATATCGTCAAACCATCAGAAACCCTCTACTCGTACGAAACTATGACACAATATTGTCATCCGATGTCTAGTCGGCAGGCGAAGCCTGGGCTGACGGGGGGAAGTATTTGTAAACTCCCTACAGCACGATTAGCTACAACAGCAGTATTCCGTGCGCCGTCTCTCTCTTTCTATCTCTATGGTAGTACATACATATATATCGTAGCCATGCTACAGCCGTGCCCCCTCTCCTCTTGAGTGCGTACCAGAGCTCGTCAGCCACCAAGCCCACAGCACCAGACGACCACCCCCATATTGCACCTAGCAACATAATTCACGCAAAAGGTTAAACCAAAACATCGTGCGCCATCACAGTAATCCATCCAGGGACTCGAAGCCTTTTCTTCTTGTTGGCGTTCTCGTTGTTCTTGCTATTTACGTTATTATATCAACTAACGTGCACCGGAGCAGTCCAGGGGCTCGAAGTCTGGGCACGACTCGAGGAGGACGGTGTAGTACCCCGTCCAGTTCTCGGACTTAAGGCCGAAGGGCGCCCTCCTCCGGGTCCTGAGCATCTCGGTGATGACAAAATCAAAGCAGAGTGGCTGGAGGCCGTTCCCGTCGCCGATGTCCAGGCACACAGACTGCATACCGGTGATCGCGATGTAGTCGTAGGTGGGAAAGGGGAAGGATCCGGGTTTTATGGAGAGGGCGGTGTGGATCTCGTTCACGGATCCCTCGGTGTCGAGGCACAACTCGAGAAGCTCCTCCTTGGAGTCGGAGATGCGCACGGCATCGTTGTAGTCGAAACTCTGTTTTTTTGTGTTTGGTTCGCGCGCGTGGCGTTGCGTGACGTGGCGCGTTGCATGTCAGCGGGGAAGGGGTTGGGTGTGGGGGGTATCAGACCAAGCGATGAAACAATAAGGAACGATAATTTATATGTAGACGTTTGTTGTGAAGCATATGTATGTGTGTATGGTGGTCTGTAAATCCAAGAGCGAACAACAACAATATAACCATACACGTTGGGAGCAGCCAGCGACAACAAAGGCAAGGCAAGGCAAGGCAAGGCAAGGCAAGGCAAGGCAAGGCAAGGCAAGGCAAGGCAAGGCAAGGCAAGGCAAGGCAAGGCAAGGCAAGGCAAGGCAAGGCAAGGCAAGGCAAGGCCAGGCAAGGCAAGGCCAGGCAAGGCAAGGCAAGGCAAGGCAAGGCAAGGCAAGGCAAGGCCAAGGCAAGGCAAGGCAAGGCAAGGCAAGGCAAGGCAAGGCAAGGCAAGGCAAGGCAAAAGCGTCAAGCCAATGCCCAAGCCAAGCCAAAGCCAAGCCAAAGCCAAGCCAAGCCAAGCCAAGCCAAAGCCAAAGCCAAGCCAAAGCCAAGCCAAAGCCAAGCCAAAGCCAAGCCAAGCCAAGCCAAAGCCAAGCCAAGCCAAACCAAGCCAAGCCAAGCCAAGTCAAGCCAAGGCAAGACAAGCCAAGCCAAGCCAAGCCAAGCCAAGCCAAGCCAAGCCAAGCCAAGCCAAGCCAAGCCAAGCCAAGCCAAGCCAAGCCAAGCCAAGCCAAGCTAAGCCAAGCATGGAGGGGTCTCAGTGTCATGGCTACTTATGGGCAACTATAACAGCTGCCGGGAGACGTGCATCCACACATAAAGGAGGGATATGATTGTATGAAGTATAGTAAAGAGGATTTTAAAGCCGAGGGAGCGAAGCTGAGGCTTCAACGGAAGCTGATTCTTAGAATCGCCTGTGTGCACCTTTTTACAAAACAGGGTTGTAAATGGTACGCAACATGGGGAATATGACAGAGTGATTGGCTGGCCGTGTTGCCGCCACGCCTACACGGCCTACCACGCATGAGGGAGGTGGCACCCGGCTCGCGGGGCAAATCGCAACCATTGCTTGGCCCTTTCTGCGCCTATCTGTCTGTCTGTGTGGGTTGCGTACGGACGCGTGCTACGGTAGAGGTAGCACTTTTGGGCTGAATCGTTTTCTGAAGGATCGGGCTCCTTAACCCAAATTCGTCGGACTTTCATTTTTGAGACGAAAAAAGTTTCAAAGTATACTTCGGTCATGAGATTTCTCGTCCGGCGGCACTTTTATTTTCCTCCAAAATCATTTTTTCGGTGAGGTTTGACGCTCCTGAAGTGAGGAGCTCAGAAAAAACATTGTGCACCTTTATCGCAGCATGCGTCTACGGTACGCTGCCCAACGAGATGTTCCCCAGAACATACCGCTTATATACGTGCCGGAACGGGAATACCCAAAATGCCATAATATCTCCCTTGCAAAATCAACGCAGCCGTTTGCTGAAAGTACTTGGTAGGGAGACAGCTCACCTGAAATACAAATCTGGAGTTGAACGGACGCGCAGGAGGGAGCCAGGCCAGTAGAGGTGTCAATAACATTCAACAACTTATACTCACGTCGCAGTGCCCCATCGTCAGCCCAGGAGAGAGAAGAGAGGGGAATAGAAAGATAGTGAGAGAGGAGAACATGCAGACACATACCCTTGATCAACCAATCGAAGCCAACACGTCCTCCCTCCTCACCGTGGTGAAACTGTCGACAAACGCGTCGCAATCAACGAAGAAGTTGTCGAACTGGTCCTCAACAAAGGCTTGGATGTTGGAAGGCTCGAAGGGGTCGGCCGCGTGCGCTGGGGATCGGTGGATCAGTGGATAGGACGACGAGGAGAGCAAGGAGAGGGGGGGGGGGGGGGCGTACTCATTTGTTGCTTGCCTTAGTCTTTTGACCATTGACCAAGGAGGGGGGAGGGGGCAAACGGGGAATGATAAATGATCAGTCTATAACAGAAGGGGGGGAACACACAGAGCGCCTGATGATGAATAGTTATACCCGGGAAAACTCAAGACAATGACTCGGGCAGTCGATGATCAAGAATACTGCCGACTGAAACAAGGAACTGTGAAGAGCAGACGACCGCATGTATCTACTCATTTAAAGATAACTTGAGAGAGGGGTTGTGGATGAGTGAATAATCTCCGTAACCATGCGCCTTGTACGGGAGGATCTTCGAATATTTGCGTGAAACTTTGAACAAAGATTCCTTGGGCCACCTGGAAGAAGCTCGTTTAAAATGCATTTTTACGGAAACGCCTGACTATTATTGACCTCTTTGAAGGCCTGCGATTGGTCGGACCACATTTTTCGCGGTAGCGCCAGTTCTAGGTCCTTGAAAAGAAAAGGTGCGATGTCACCTTTTTCCACTGTTCATGGCGGTCATACATATGTCACATTCGAGTTGCTATTGCATTCGGCACTCGTCACCGACGAGATTTGGGGTGATGTGCCGTATGATATATTTGTCGGGTTAGTTTGAGCTTAATAAAGGTATTGTAAGTACGTCAGCCGTGAGTTCGACTGATTGAATAGTTGATGCTCAACTTTGCAAGCTGTGTGGAACGTTTGTTCTTTATGCCATTTTGTTTTATTCGTGTGTGATTCATGATGTACTCGTGTACAGTAGTTACAACGCAGTTCTATAATAAGCCGTTCGCGCGTGTTTGGTGCTACTTCCTCGTTAAGGATACAGTTCAGTGACTCCCCCGGATGCTACCCGGGTCAGCAGGACAATGTAACAAGGGTATTCCATGATCATTCTGCGCACTGATTCTAAATAACCCGAATATAAGAGAGTAATATGATATATGTTGCATGAAACGAATACGTATCGGTATCAAGTTCAAGCAATGCGTTGTTAGCTGTGTTACTGTATTTCGTCTACGGCGATTGCGGCGGAATACTGTTCCCCCGAATAGGTTGCATAAAATATATACCAGGTACGAGTACGTATTATGTGTGGATTGCTTTCGAGGGTCCCAGGGTGGATAAGAGGCCGCCTTGCTCTCACTTAATCTAAAATGATTTAAGGATTACATGATTGTTTCCGACT
Organism: Saccharina japonica; assembly: GCA_008828725.1. NCBI lineage: Eukaryota > Phaeophyceae > Laminariales > Laminariaceae > Saccharina > Saccharina japonica. The sequence continues at coordinate 58,026 of MEHQ01004483.1, forward strand.
CTCTTTCTACCGCCTCATGGCGCCTTGGCTCTTCACCCACCGCTCTTCGTGAGCAAGGCAATGCGCCGAGCACCCGTGCACATAGAAAAGAAGGGCGAAGATAACGAGTGGGATGTGTGTTTGGGGGGGGGGGGTACTCATTTGTTGCTTGCCTTAGTCATTTGACCATTGACCACGCATTCCTTTCGAGACGGGGCACCGTTCCTGCTCCTAATAGAGACACTTCCAACATTTGGGCGCTCATTCACGCTTCTTTTAATTGTTTGCCGCTTCGTATGATACTGGGGTCCCGAACATACAACTCTTGATACGGGAGTTGAGAGGGAGAGGCAACGTGTCGATGCAAAATCGCCATCATCACAGCGTCGCGCTCACGAAGCAACCTGGCCGGCTGGGGTATAGAGTCATCCCACGGTAGGGGCGCAGCATAATTTTCCGAGCTCCTCACATGAGGAGCTTAGTATCTCACCCGAAACATGACTTCGGAAACATTTGTTCGCGCAACCCGACCAAACGTTCCAATACGGTAGTCCTAAAATATACGCACCAGTAAAAAAATAATAGTATCCGGTAGTTACTCACATGAGGAGAACAAACGGGCAGAAAATATTGAGCCGAAAATGTGGTACCCCTACCGTGGGATTGCTCTATACTGTATTGTATCATAGACGGAGTACGACTATCTGCTATTGCACCGGCAGTGCTGCTGCTGCTGCTGCTGCTGCTGCTGCTGCTGCTGCTGCTGCTGCTGCTGCTGCTGCTGCTGCTGCTGTAGCCTCGCGGGAAACGCATAGTTCATGCTACAACACCCCACGGCAAACGATTCCAGTCAGGCCTCTCACGCTGCTTCAAACCTTTCTCGGGCAAAGGGCACCACACCAGACTGCCACAATAACGTTCAGGGCGAAACGCCTGAGGCTACTCCAAAACATTCGCGGCGAACTGCAGTATAGATGGGCTGACTTGCAAAACAATCAAAGCCAAACGCACCGGGCTGCGCTACAAACCATTTACAGCGAGACGCAGGAGGCTAGTGTATACCAGTAGGTTGGACGCGTGCTACGATATAGGTAGAGGTATACCTTTTTCTGGCTGAAACGGTTTCTGAATGATCTATTAAAGGCTCCTTAACCCAAATTCGTCGGACTTTCATATTTTTTGTTGTAATATTTTTCATATCATACTTACTTCGACGCATGCTACCATAGAGGTGCACCACGATTTTTCCGAGCTCCTCACTTAAGGAGCGTCATACCATACCTCACCGAAAAAAAAGTTTTTTGAAGAAAATAGAAGTGCTACGTACCGGATGAGAAATCCCATGTCCGAAGTGTACTCTGAAACATGATTCGTCTCAAAAATGAAAAGTCCGACGAAGTTGGGTTAAGAAGCCCGATCGTTCAGAAAACGATTCAGCCAGAAAAAGGTATACCTCTACCGTAGCACGCGTCTAGGCCATGGGGTTGGTCCTCTCGGGGAGCAGTTTCATTCTCCTTCAAAATCAAATTTGAGGTGACGCATCGAGCTCCTCAAGTGAGAGGGGGGCTCAGAAAAACAAACACGGTGAACCTCTAAGTTGCAATGTCGTGCTCGAAGCTCCATCACCCTCTCCGCGAGACGAGCCGGGCTTCGTGCACGACATTGCAACTTGTGCAAAGGTACTTTACGTCGTTATGAAAAAAAAGGGGGGCACAAATTCCTGGCTTGGCTGCCCAAACCAGCGACTACCCCACGTGTGCTCACACTTGCAGCAGGAACCTCGTGCTTGCTTGCGCTCGACGTGGGGATGCTGACCTGCACTTGATGCCTTTCTCGAAAGGAGTGGCTATCTGCGGGTCCATACCAAACACCAAAACCAACCATTCTCTATCCCAGTCCCCGGTACGGACAGGCCTCATTCTCTCTACCAATAAACCCTGTTTTGTTGGTTATTCCGTTGCGGAGGCCGTTACGTCTTCTACGTATAAAACTACCCATATATCGGAACTACTGTAGCGCTTGATGCATTGCTTAGGAGTTTGGTGTTTACATAATGTCCATAGTAATTTGACTTTGATTGAGTTCCAGAAAAAGAGCAGATAGGGAAAGAGCGCTAGCCAGGAGCGGCGCACTGCCATCGAGCCGAGACCTCCTTTTGCGACGGACTGAATGGACGAGCGATACAACCTCTACCTACCGTAGCATGCGTCGGTGCTGCGAAATGTTTACGGCAAAACGCACCAGGCTGCTACAAAAACTCTCGCAGGAAAACACCGCACGCTACGATTCGAACAACAAACTTCCGTCACTCTCGGTCTTCGAAAGAGTGGCACCCAGACCATGCCTTGGATATGATTTTATTTGCGTCCGGACTTGTAGAGGGGCCGTACGTATGGATATTTTATCTGTATTGACTCGTAGTGGCACAGGGACAGCCCCACCAGGGTTATATACTTACACTCAGCTAGCAAAGATGAGCTTCGACGAAATCTTCGAGCTCATAGCTGTTGTTTTTTAATTTTTTTAAATATGCTTTGGCGGTGAAATGTTGCGCTGGCTTTTGCGCTGGCGCACATTTTTCGCAAGAAGTCCACTGAGCTAATCACACAATCCCGCTTTTGACGGACGCACGTTTTCCAATTTTGCCGTAGGTGAAAAAAACAAAAAGGGGGGTCGTTTTCGCCGTACCGTACACGTATTGTATGTATATACATTAGGTCAAAACATATTTTGGGGGGTGGGGTGTTTTCGCCTCAGTTTTTTTTTGTGTGTTGGTTTGTGGCGTCTTTTTGGTAATTTTGTTTTGTCAATGTCATGCCGAATTTCTTTGCTGGTGGTGTCTTTGTAGCTAATGTTCGTCAATTTCATGCCGAGTTTCTGTGCTGGTGTATTCTAATAGACTTCAGATTTGTTTTATACTGCGGTAGTAATGACGTTTTCCTTTGTCTGAGGATGAAGCGAGCGTCCAAAAAGCGTTTTTTATTTGTCAAATATTCGTCACTAACAACGTGCCGAAGTTCTTTGCTCGTGTCTTTTTCGCCATTTTTTCGCCAATTTCGTGCCAAAGTTCTTTGCTGGTGTCTCTTAATAGACAATTAAGTTCAAACTTATGACGTTTTCCTCTGTCCAAGGATTAGACTAGCGTCCAAAGGCTCGCACATGCGTACCTGTGGTACCTGGTGTGTACAGGGAGAAAAGTTGTTTTCAATTGATTTTAATGAAGAAAGAGAGACGCTGAAACGAGCAACCCCGTGATAATAACGACTCTCGTGAATACCGGTAGTACACGGAAACCCTACGTATGTCCCCAATATTCCGGAGGGCACAGAGACGCAAGAACATCTGCACGGCGGCAGCATGTTGGAATGCTATCGTCGGCAAGAGAACGGCGTTTTTGCTGCGTACCTACGAGAGGGTGGTTACAATTTTCGGCAGCATCCTTTTGTGCTTGTTTCTTTGCACTTCACATGACATCCCAACTTAAAACTCCTGACGCGTGCTACGATAGAGGTCTCACTTTTCGGCTGAACGTGTTTCTGGGTGATAAGGCTCCTTAAACCCATATCCGTCGGACCTTCCCTCTCTTGTTGTTGCTGCATTTTTTATTGTCTACTCAGGCCATTCATGGTATTATTCATCGCGTATGCGCGGATCTGAATCCCAGATACCCCACTACCCCCCCCCCCTATATTGGAGGGAAGAACCGGGCCGTTGTGATCCCAGAAAACAACAAGTCAACTTTTTTTTTAATTACCTTTAGTTACCCCCCACCCCCCCCACCAGCGAAAAAAAAATAGGGGGGGTCTCTTAAAACCAAGTGAACAAAAGGGAACAAAAAATGGAAAAAAAATGGTTTTCGCTCATTTCGTCCTGTGATCACAGCGATCCGGTTTGTTTTTCATTCTGACCTTCCTACGTGTGTGGTGTCGTTTTCTCTCTTTTTTTTACGCCCCTGGCTGGACGTGTTTCTGGATGATAAGGCTCCTTAAACCCATATTCGTCGGACCTTCCCTCTCTTGTTGCTGCTGCATTTTTCATTGTCTACTCAGGCCATCCATGGTATTGTTCATCGGGTATGATAGCACTTTATTAGTTGTCCTCCAAAATCAGGGTTTCGGTTCGGTGTTGAGCCCCTCAGGCCACCTCCCTCAGAAACGCCATGGTGTACCTTTACCGTAGCATGCGTCTTAACTTAGCTCCTTTACAACTGCTCCCACGAATTTGGGGAATTACATGCTGTAGTGTGGGACATTTTTTTCAGTTCTGAATGGGTTAAGGCAGTCCGACTCGCACGCCTGTGCTCGAGAGGGTACGTAAAGAAGAACGGATAGGACGCAAATTTTGGAGTAACATTGCGCATACGGTATATGTCCACCAACCGATCCACCTATACCCACCCACCCACCCACCCACCCACCGTGTACTACAGCAGTACGTACAACAGTACTGTAGATATATGTACCCAGTTCGTACGCAGCACCATCACGGTGGAAGCACCGATCGATGTGGTCCAGAAAACAAAACTGCAAACAGCACGTCACAATCAACCATAGTCACGCACCCACCTACCCCCACCCACCTGTGCTGCTATTAAAACAGCAATAGAGCAGTACAGCAGTACGTACAGCTGTATGTATCCTGTATAGGTGAGGAGCAGTGTGTTGGTGCGGCTGTATATCGTACTGGAGGAGTTCCGTTCTGTTTACGACCCCCGGCCATCTGTCTCGGGCAGCGAGCGATCCGCCCCCGGGAGGGCGCGGGTCTCCACGCCCCCCGCTCGACGAGTCGTGCATCGGCGGTAAATATTTCGCCGGGGGCACCGAGAGGGCTGATGGGTATAATGTGTGGGGCGGGCGCCGTGGTACGGTCGGGGTGCTGAGGGGTTAAATGCACCGGGCGGCCCACGATAGAGCCGGTGCCGAGCGGGGCATACTGCAATCGGCACTCACTCGTAGTCGTGAAGAGTAATTTGGACATCACCACAAGCGCCACCACGCCGTCAAAGTGTCAGTGTTTTTACGGACACATACATGCCGTTTCTCACGGACACATCGTGACGTTTCTCAATCGCTTGCCGCTTCGTATCTTACGAGTGAGTAGACTATACAATCCGTTTTTAGCAAGGATTATTTTGTCTTAAAAATTGGATACGTGTGGTCTGAAGTTCGGAAATGTGTGGTCCACGATCGGAATGTTCTGGCCATTTTCTCGTTAGTTGCAAAAGCGGCGCAGCCGCGTATCTCGTCGGTTTCTGGTCCGTTTTGGGTCATGTTTGGGGTTAGGGTTAGGGTTATAGGGTTGTTAGTGTTAGGGGTTGGGTTGGGTATACGCCAGCACCTTGATCCCACCAGGAGGAGGTGCTTCCTAGAGAGCAAATAAATGTAATATCGTATGCGTGAGCAGCCCACCCGTCCTTGTAACGATCCCTGCTAACGGGTTGTAATTGCAGTATATTAATAGGAGGAGCTCAGGGGTCCCGAAAATAACTCTTGATATGGGAGTTGAGAGGGAAAGGCAAGGTGTCGATGCAAAAAATGACCATCACAGCAGTGTCGCCCCGACGAAATATGTAAACGTACGTACGTAGGTTTTTGTCTGTAACGTACTGTAGGTCCTATTTATTCTAGTCTCCCGTAATAATGCTGTCTGTGTTCGTAGTGTAGCACAGATGGAGTATACGACTAACTTCTGCTATACGTAGTACTACCGTGTTGCCGCTGTAGACGAACGCCGACGCAAGGTGTTAATACACGACACTTTGGCTGCACGGTGGACAACCACAATGGATGTCATATAATACGCTTACGGAAGAAAAAGAGCATCCCGGTTCAAAAACCTTGTTGAGCATCCCGGTTCAAAAACCGTTTAGTTTTATGAGCCTATTATATAGCAGTCCTCGTAGTATCATACATTTTCGTTCGTGTCCCGAATTGTTATACAACAACAGAACAACAACAGTAGTATGTAGTAACGTAGCAAAAGTGCGGCAAGTATGTATAATAGCAGAATATCCACTCTTCCACTCACCGAAAGTAACGAGAATGCAGCCGGACACCAGGACGCCGAGAGGGAAGCCGCCCCACATAGTGGCCGAGTAGAAGAAAAGTCTAGTCCTGTGGTGAACGAGTTAGTTGTTGTTGTTTGACCTTCCTTTCTCTTCTCAGTCAGTGTACGATATACAGAAACGAGAAACGCCATGTAACAACAACAGGAGGAGGGGGTTTTGGTGAGGCGTGCAATCAGCTGACGGGCTTGAAGTGAGAGGTGGTGCGTTACCCCAGCAGTACACAGCTCGTATGGATGAGTCGAGACTTGAGACCACTGGTACTACCCGTCCGTGCAGCAAAAAAAGAAAAAAAGTATTACTATTATACTCTGCTGTAGGCCCCAACTCGTAAAGCCAGCACCAAGGAGTATCTCTCTATACGTATGTATACAGCAGTAATTCATGTTGGTGTGTCAATTATAGACGATACCCTGGTACCTATTTTTCGATCGCTGCGTGTGGGGTGCTACGAGCACAGCAGTGGCCTCACCTCAGGAGAGTAAGCGTTTAGGGGTTGCTAGTGCGCGTGGAAGCCCAGCCGCCGCAGCTTGTGATGGGTAAACCTTGTGAAATATGCTTGGTCAAAGGGGATAAGGAATGATTGCAGGTGATAGGAATTGGAAGAGAGTCTGTGAGAGAGAGCGGGGGGGGGGGGGCATCGCACCCGCCCGCTTGCTCCACAGCAGTCCACACTCCACACAACAACTTCAACTACAACAAGATATATAGATCCACTCACTGCTGTGACGATAAGACGCTCGCAGCGGATAGAGCGACAATATATACTGCTGTACAAGCAGTACAAAAAAAGTGTTTACCCAGCAGGTACATTGTTTGTCCCGTATCAGAACAGTACGGTGATACGCGGCATAGTAGATCCTAAAAATAGAGCCTCATCTCCATTAATTCCTGGTCAACTACCCGCAGCCACCGGCACCAAAGGCCTCAATTCAAATGTTCAAAACACACCGCGGTCTCCAGTCGGAAAATTGTTTTTCTAGCCAGTCGAGAGCCAGTCGGAAATTTTCTTATTTCACCACTTAGTACGGGGGGGCATAGTAAATAGGACCAAAAATTGTCAGTGAAAATAGGTAAATACATACGAGATAGTAGGTTTTTGTCTGTAACGTATATATACCGTAGGTCCTATTTACTATGACCCTCTCTATGTAGTAAACCATACAACTCTGTCCCAAAATATAAGCAACGTTTTGATTGAATATTCATGTTCAAAGTTTGCTTATATTTCTGGAAGAAGTGGTACCAGCTACAACAGGCTGGGCTGGCCAGAAAGCGCTCTCTTTGTACGCACGTACGTTGTGTACGTACGTACATGCTCGTTCGGCGTTTTCGCAGCGATTATGAAATATTAGGACTCCGAAAAAATTGCGTTGCACACAGCAGCACAGCAGTGAGCCTGCAGCGCATTTACGACGTAACGTAGACGTTTCGGAATCCGACCTTCTGTTTTGTCGAGAAATTTTATAAACCTTATTTGCCGCCACAAAAAGTTCAACAACGCTGAAGTCTACGGTATACAGTACAACAAGTAGGACACCTGATAAGAAACAAGAAATATACGGTCCCGGCTGGATTTCTTATTTGATATACGTACGTACGTAGAGGCTTTTTATTTCTACACTATTATTGTCAATACAACGACGACTCCCGAATTTCTTGTTTTCCTCTAAATCTCACCGCATTAAGGCTTTCTTCTTCTTCTTCTTTTTCTTCTTCTTTTTCTTCTTCTTCTAGCGGCCGAGAAGCGCATATGGCAGATCTCGGTCCCCATCCTTATAGGCAAGAATTAATGAAAAGCATTGTCCCTTCAGACGCGCGTTCATGATGATCTCTCGATCTTCATCCGGCTACGTAGCTTTCCCATACATACGACTGACTGTGGTTCTGCATAGGGGGGTAGACAGCAATAAATCAACGCCTACTCAACGTCAAACCCGGCAATCTCTCGTCCGGTCAGCTCGTGAGAAACTCTAATCCCCTACACCATTAAAATCAAATATCTTCAGCTTGTGATAGACAGTGAACGTCTCACCCTACTCGTGGAGCTTCGGTCCACAGCCTGAATTTCTTATTAGCCTGTTTCTTATTGGTAGGTGTCCTGTATTGTATCTCGTATATAGACAATTATCAAAACGACAGAGATCGAGCGTTTCGTCGAAACTTAATATATTTGCAAGCGAAGCTGCGCGGGATACTTCGCGGTCGCGCGAACTATATTTTTGTTTTTTTGTTTTTTTTAGGCAAACAAAATCTGACAGCAGCTAGCTGTGGAACTCAGGGGAGGTCACGTATATACGGTATACTCCCTGAATGTTTGCATGCATCATCAGTAAATCAGCAGTGATCCACAGAAGCTCGTATTTTGGGCTTCGCGTTTCGCCTAAAAAATTAAAAATTACCTCCGCCGATAGGCCACACTCCTCACTCCTCAGTTACGTGCATACATGATGAGTACATATAAATATGGCACTACTAAATAACACGGAAATGTGCACATCGAACGAAAAGAGGACATATCTGGAGTTCGTGGAGAAGTGTTGGATCGTTGGCGTGACTGAAAAGAGGGGATGGGGGAGAGAAGGAAGGGAGTCACATTACCAAGTTCGTGAAGGTGGAAAGAAATAGACCGATAAAGGAGGATGGGAAACGGGTTGAGATAGAATGGAAGGAGAAGCCTGCATCTAAAACTAATAAGAATTGTCTGATTATGCTTTTTATTAACTACTAGCGGTACGGCCCCGGCTCCGCCCGTGGCGCTAGCCCTGCATTTCCAATAGTACTAAAGTAATACCTGGTACAGCAGCAGTAGTAGTGGTATGGTGTGATGTACAACTCTGACAGGAAGTGTAAGAACCATCGTGCGGGCCGGTATCGACCCGGGGGAGATCCGTTTTCGCCCCCCGGGTTGTTGGAGTTTTAGATGTATGGAAGGATTTATGATCCGTGTATGGAACACTATCGTCCCCGGGTGTGGCGGGACCTCGCTGTTGTCCCGAGGGGCAACTCCAGCCACGCGCTGGCTCCATAAGCCTCAGCCAATCAGCAATCAGCCTATGGGGGTGGAGTTTCCACACCTTGCGAGGCGGTATCGACCCAGGAGAATTCCGTTTTCGTCCCCGGATTGTTGGAGTTGTAGATGTATGGAAGGACTTCTGATCCGGGAATGGGACACTATCATCCCCGGGTGCGACGGGACCTCGGTGTTGCCCCGAGGGGCAACCCTCGCCGCGCGCTGGCTCCATGAGCTCGAGCCCAATCAGCAATCAGCCTATGGGGGTGGGGTTTCCACACCTTGCGAGATGGTATCGACCCAGAGAAACTCTGTTTTCGTCCCCGGATTGCTGGATTTGTAAATGTATGGAAGGATTTATGATCCGGGGATGGGACACTACCATCCCCGGGTGCCGCAGGACCTCGCTGTTGTCCCGAGGGGCAACTCCAGCCAAGCGCTGGCTCCATAACCCCCAGCCAATCAGCAATCAGCCTATGGGGGTGGGGTTTCCACACCTTGCAAGGCGGTATCGACCCAGGGGAACTCTTTTTTCGCCCCCGGATTGCTGGAGTTGTAGATATGTGGAAGGATTTATGATCCGGGGATGGGACACTATCATCCCCGGGTGCGGCGGGGCCTCGGTATTGCCCCGAGGGGCAAAACCCTTGCCGCGCGCTGGCTCCATGAGCTCGAGCCCAATCAGCAATCAGCCTATGTGGATGGGGTTTTCACACCTTGCGAGGCGGTATCGACCCGGGAGAACTCTGTTTTCGTCCCTGGATTGCTGGATTTGTAGATGTATGGAAGAATTTCTGATCCGGGGATGGGACACTATCATCCCCGGGTACAACGGGATCTCGGTATTGCCCCGAGGGGCAACTCCAGCCACGCGCTGGCTCCATGAGCTCGAGCCCAATCAGCAATTAGCCTATGTGGATGGGGTTTCCACACCTTGCGAGGCGGTATCGACCCAGGGAAACTCTGTTTTCGTCCCCGGATTGCTGGATTTGTAGATGTATGGAAGGATTTCTGATCCGGGGATGGGGCACTATCATCCCCGGGTGCGGCAGGACCTCGCTATTGTCCCGAGGGGCAACTCCAGCCACGTGCTGGCTCCATAAGCTCCAGCCAATCAGCAATCAGCCTATGTGGGTGGGGTTTCCACCCCTTGCAAGGCGGTATCGACCCAGGGGAACTCTGTTTTCGTCCCCGGATTGCTGGAGTTGTAGATATGTGGAATAATTTCTGATCCGGGGATGGGACACTATCATCCCCGGGTGCGGTGGGACCTCGGTATTGCCCCGAGGGGCAACCCTCGCCGCGCGCTGGCTCCATGAGCTCGAGCCTAATCAGCAATCAGCCTATGGGGGTGGGGTTTTCACAACTTGCGAGGCGGTATCGACCCAGGGGAACTCTGTTTCCGTCCCCGGATTGCTGTATTTGTAGATTCATGGAAGGATTTATGATCCGGGGATGGGACACTATCATCCCCGGGTGCGACGGAACCTCGGCGTTATCTCGAGGGGCATCTCCCCGCTGGCTCCATAAGCCTCAGCCAATCAGGCATCAGCCGATGTGGGTGGGGTTTCCACATCGTGCGGGGCGGTGTCGACCCGGGGGATCGCCTATCTATCCCCGGTTGGTCGAAGTTGTAATGATAAGGAGGGGTTCACGATCCGGGGAGGGTACCCTATCTTACCTGGGGTGTGGTGGAACCTTGATCATTGTGATGGTTCCACTCAGCACCAATCGTCTAGAAAGATCCAGCGGTCTCTGACATGGGTTTGGTCAGCCAATCAGCTGCCGATTTCGTAATTCAAAATTGTTAGTCACCAGCTAGGCTGGCTGCATGGCTGTCAGGACTTCCTCGGGATTGTGACACTGCCACGACTGTCGGCAGCGCTCAGCACGCGACGGCCAGGACTCGGCGCGGCGGGAGACGCAGTGTCCCGCTTATTGTGTCTCGCACTCTCTCTACCGATGCTGCTAGGCGAGACTGAAACGCTTTGGATCGGGAGAAACACGAGACCATGACGACAGTACTCGGAGTGAGCTGTGCTGTACCATTCTGACCGAAAATACAAAGGATCAATGGTGAATAAATGTAGATTTAATTGGCCCTTACATTGCCGTCCGCTACCACTGTTGCTGGGATTGTGGCGATGCTCAGCGCGCGACGGCCAGGACTCGGCCGGGCATGAGACCGGGCATTCCACTGGTTGTGGCACCCACCCTCCCTATCTATATGGGGCAAGGCTGGGCTGAAGCGCTTTGGATCGCGAGATCATGATTTTACAGACAGACAGAATAGCAGCATTTAATAATATAGATAGATTTGGGGGGAGAGGACTTATCGCTTGCAGCAGCAGCAGGTGGCAGGTTAGCCGTAGTAGGTGAAGGAGGGGTGAGGGGGATATCTTGAAAGCACGGGGTATTGGGGCAAGGGGGGTAGATTTGACTGGAGTAGAGATATTCATAAGGGGGTTTGCGTCATTATGAATAGTGGTCTAATTTCGTCAAGCATTCAGATCTGATGCGTAACATCTACTTATGTCGGAAACCATTGGATGCTGGATTCCGTTTTATATGTGGATGGTATGATTGGAACAAGCGCTATACATTGTCAGATGGCAAATAAGATAATAAGAATAGTCACATATGGGGCTCCACTCGTGGGTGTGAGCGAGCAGAGGGGGGTCTGGCACGGGGCGGGAGGTCGGCGAATCGAAAGACCTTAGATAGCACGCACCCCCACATCATTGGCACACCCGATACACCGGGTGTGATATAATATGTTTTGTGGTCCGTTTTTTCCATCACATCAGATCATCACCGGGACTATAGTAGGTTGAGTATCACACCCCCTACGGAGGTAGGTGCGTCTGAGAACAGCACATCAAACTTTCAAAAATACCAATGTATCACACACGTGGTGGGTACCGTTCACCCACAACAACAACAACAACAACGACAAACACTGCTGTAGTAATGGTATATTTCCAAACCTGCGGACCACGATTTTACCCCCAACACAATAACCTGTGACCCTAACCCTAACCCTAACCTCAATCGGTACCCCAAACAGCCCTAAAACGGGCGAGAAAACGCGGCGGCTGCGCCGCTTTTTTTCGTAATTGATAATTATTCCGAACTTGCGGGCCACGATTTCACCCCGCACTACAGTATTAGGGACTGTGAGATTCTCTGAAACTTCTCAGATATTTCTGTTCGACGACTCCGTTAATACTACTGCTGTACTGGAGCTAACAGCAGTGTTCGATTTCAAGGGCGCGATACAAGAACGGTGGGAATGAGGAACGTGACAGGCGCCTTGAAGGGGTCAAACTCTTATTAACTGCATTAAGTTACAACTGACTGCGTTGTTGGCGGTTCTTCTATTTAGACTGCTGTGTGCCAGCAATAGTCTCGGAGTCGCTTTCACTGATAAGCGATGCGCGTCAGCGAACAAATCTTGTATGGTGGGTGGGTGGGTACATACACTATAGGTGGGTGGTTAAGTGGGTTACTCGCTGCGTCGGGTGGTGCGTGGGCTGGATGACCCAAACCACCACCAACAGTGTGGCCACCCACCCCTAACATTTCATTTTACGCGATGTGGGTTCGCGCAAAAACCTTGTATGATGGGTGGGTGAGCCCTGTGGGGGAATATACCCACCCATGTCATGCGGGCGGGCGGGGGGGACGGGGGGGGTAAGAATATACTCGTACAACACGTGATAGAGTAACCGTAAATGATAACTGGTATACAGAGAGCAGTACGGATATTTGGGGAGTTCCGTATGACAGAATAGTTTTATGTATTTTGGTGGGACATTTGGTGGTCTCGGGGATGTGGAGGAACGAGCGCGCCTCGCGTGCACTCTCTTGGCCGAATTCACCTCCTGGGACAACCTACTACAATCTATAGTATGTCTCCTTCGGGTTGCCTTCATCACACCTCGTGACCCACGCCCACCCGTGTTGAGAGTATCCCCATACGCTGGCGTGCCTCGAGTTGGGAGCTCGCACGATAAAAGCTGTCGACGATGGAGCAGCATCTGTGTTGAGGCAGGATAGGAGAGGTTATTGTTTTGGGGCCCAATGCCTTTTGTGGTAAAGGCGGTTGCAGCAGACTCTTCTTGGGTCAGAGCCATACTAGAGAAGAAAGCCGTACAGGCGGACAGGCCCGAGGACATTGGGGTGGGGCATTGGACGGCAGAATAATGGCAGGATCTAAAAACTAGCGCGCGTTGGTGCAACCAACACCACCACCAGCGGCAGCAGCGACAGCAGCAGCGAAGGGACAACGAAGTACCGGCTTCCCTGAACTTGTCTTTGGGAGAGCTGGAGACCTTTCTGGAGACTGTTTGGACGGGAAAAGACTGGAAAGCTCGGAATTAATTTATGTGGCAGTACATGGCCTACGTCGGCTATGAACAGCTGGCCGACGAGGGGTTCGTGGGAGCATATGAAGAAGCGACGATAACCAAGAATGCCGTCCTCGCGGCAGCAAAAGCATTAAGGGCAGAGAGAAAAAGCGAGCTACAAGCTGGTTTACAGCATACCACCCCAGATTTACTCAGTAGCTAGAGTCTTCGCCGTTTTTTGGAGACATATCCTGAACTTTTGCCAAACATGTTCCATGGACCCCTGCCCACCCGTTAGGCCAACTATCATGTGAAAAGTTTGAGCCGTGATTTCCGACAATGTTTTTTTCTAGTTTTGAGGCTCTAGAAATATGTGCATGAGAAATAAGGACCCCATCTATTCTGGCTTCCGAATTTTGAAACTGGTTCTGTAAAGTATTGGTTTGTCTTGTTTGCGTCGAGCGACGCAAAGCCAACAGCCAGGCGTGAAACAAAACTAGATGGCAAGAGTGATGGCGGTTAAAAAACAACTCGTATGTAGATTCTGTAGCGGGAGAAGGGATATGCAGTAGCCGTCACACAAGAAATCGTGGCCGAAACCGCAAAAAAAACTTACACACAAAATGCATGCCAGATATACTAGAGGGGCGGGAACGGGCTGAAAATGTCAATTTATCAACAGAGGGACGCAAGTTACCGTGGCCCTGCCGCCGTGGGGGCGGGGCAGGTTGCTTATTCCCTGTAGTCTAGTATATTACTTGAGATAGTGCTATTGAGTACTTGATTGTTGTATATAGGGAGGCGGTATCAGAAAAGTACTGCCGCTGCGCGCTTACAGAGCGGCACGTGTGAAACATTTTCTGAGTTGGTTCATACACCAGCCGCGTACCACCAATTAAGTTGTGTTGTACCAATCAAGCACAAGCGGCAACAACGGGCCATAAGGGTGGGGGGCGCCGTGTGCCTGACGATGCGCATGTGTAAGACAACCCGGGGTCTGGTGCTTCAAATGAGGAGTGGATGCGCTCGGGGTGGCACTTGCGATAAACATTTCGTACAATGCGCATGTTCCGCGTATGTACGATACATTTTGGGCTGTGGGGGGCTCAGAACCACTACTCTAGGTAGGACACGGTGTAGGTGGGGTGTGATCATAATGGGATCAGGGTGTCAAGCGGGAGCCAGGTGCGTGTACGTATGCCTGTGTGTTGACCTCAACGAACCATGTCGACACAGTAGTATTTGACAAGGGAACGGGTATTGTCGAACAAACGGCGAGCTCTATACTGGACCAGTTGGCATTGCATACACGGTAGCCGCGCCTCTAAGTAGGTTCTGGGGGTGGAGCAGGGCCTTGGGATTTTTCGTCCGGTAGCATTTTTATTTCCCGCCAAAATCAGTTTTTGGCTGAGGTATAGAACTCCTCAAGTGACCATAAGTGACCACCCTCAGAAGGCAGAAATGGCCTGTATGCAGGTGCACCTCTATTATACCTTAAGGTAGCATGCGTCTGATGGTGCCTCCAGTGCTTCGGGCTGGAGTCGTTGAGCCGGTAGAGTCATGGTACTACGGCAGCGTGATACCTCCTTGACATTGTAGTCTCCTAAAAATAGTATGAACAGCTCTACGCTTCACCCAATACCTGAGATTGAGAACAACTGGTACGTACGGAAATCAAAGTAATCCATAAAGAGTAGCGCAGGATCTACCGACGATGCATGCTTGCCGTCCAGCTAGACTAACACCGACTCGGCTCAAGATGTGAGGCATATACATACGGCTGAACTCTGAAGGACAGCTGGTGATATAACTGGTCGTTCACAGGAACTGCCGGTCCAGCGATCTGATCATAGCAGACATCCCATAACAGCAGACGCCGGTAAAGCTTACCCCCCAATCGAACCCGCCAACGATGCTCACCGGGGGGGGGGATCCTAAAGAACTGCACGTATCCCCTCCCAAACATCTAGGGTAACCTCACACGAGATGTTTCCAATATACGACTGTACCACCACTACAATAGTACTATACCGTATACTACTACTCTTCCCCCCTCGCCCTCCTACGTCTACGCCGGCATCAAGACCCCTACCGCTGCCCTCCCGATGCACCCCGACTAAACCCGAACAGGAGAAACGAGCTTAGTCCATCACATCATCAGCCGTTATCCCCCATATTGTCCTCCGCCCCGACTTGCGCCCCACCCTGTCCTTCTTGGTGGTGTTCCCGGTTCCCGTGCTGTCCTCGCCCCACCCCCCAGGAGACCTGTTGTTGTTGTTGGCCCTCTGCTCTCGCGGGTGACGAGCAGATTCGGGCCCGACTTTCTTTCCCTCGGCGGTTGTTGAGTCCTGTGCGGAGTTGAGTTGTGGTGGGATGGAGGGGAGGGGCAGAGAGACAAAGGGAGGGGAAACAGGAAGGGGGGGGGGTGCACTTCATATTCATGCATGGCCGTAGTCGTATGTACTACCATAGACCCTCGCATCCCTACAATGCCGGGACGGAGCATGTCGGGTTTTCACCGCCCAGGCAGACGTTGCTAGCACCAAACACGAAGTGCCGGGAGGTGTTCGGCGAGTCGCATGAAGGGTGCGCTGCATCCTACTAAGAACCGCCTGTGAGCCGGACTTGAATAAGCATGACAGCTTCAATGAGTGAACTTAATTTCCGGTGTGGCCACTTCCTGAGACAGCAATGGGAGGATCACTAGGAAACTGCCTTGTGGATGCCTTTCCATAAACACGCCGTGATACGATCATTCCGCTTGTGCGGAGTTAAGGTTCTTCACCCCGCACCATTGATCTAACTCGACGGCCAGCTGTGATCGACCGCCAAAACAAAAGAGGAAGGATTTTGTTTTGATTGGTCAGGGGGCCGTGATGCTGAGGTTGAGGGGTGAAGGCGTCTTCATCATATTTTGTTTTGGGGGGGGGTAGTCGCGACCTAAGCGATGTGGTGGCGGCATGGGGCTGTTTGTCGTAAAGACTGGTACGATAAGGGGGGTACCTACATTTTCACTACCGGTTTTTGGCCACTCGGACGAGTGGCTCCGAATCTAACTGAAAATTGGGCCTAAAGATAGTTTGTTCGCGTTACGTAACAAAACTTCCAACGGCGGTGCATATAGAACAACAGGCATTAAAAAAAAGGTTGTGAGAATAACGCAATAAAGCAGTCACTCGGCCGAGTGGCTCTATGCAGGTGAAAAGTAAGCACCTATACATAGGCCCTCTACCGCAGCACCAGTCTAAAGGACTGTCTGCTCGTCCGAAGGGCCTGTGTCTGGTTGAAGCGAACAAAACGTTTCAGTTGACGGTATAGTTTTGGCCCACCACAGATAGCCTCTTCAGACTAAACATACATAGGGGTTATAATGTGGTGAAATCGTTGACACGCCTCTCCGTCACGGGGTATGCTTACGGTGGGCCCGTCAAGCCCTCCATATGTTTTTCGGTGAGCAATACCGATGGTAAATAATCGACCACGAGCACGCCACAACGCAACTTCAAACTGATACTATTAATAACAGTTCTCTTCAGTGCTTCATCGGCTCATACTCGGTTCGGGTTCACTGGTAAAGTATTTAAAAAAAACGGTTTATGTTTTTATACATCGGAGGGGGGCGTCCGGTACCGTGGCCACGACTACTCGGGGGTGCTATTGCGTATACACCGGCACTACAATAGTTACCCCGGCCAAGGTGGAATTTTCTCCTATTGATAAAACCCACCACACTTTACTCCGACGGAGGTGGCATTAGAAGAACAAAGCCGTTTACATATGATACAGCAACTCGATGTTTGTATACTTAGAATCTGACTATCCCACCACTCACTCGGAGACACCAACAGTGCCAACTCATCCCACACTCACCAGGCCTCCCTTTTCGCCGAGCGTCACCTCCCTCTCGCCCAACCGCCGCCCTGCGCTCGGTTCCCCTTGGCCTTGGTGGTGTCGCCTAGCGCGCCAAGAAGCCCACCCTCGAGTACCCCTCCTGCCATTCTCGGCCGTCACCGCCGATACCTCCGCCTTCTTCTGCCGCATGTCGCCCAGCACGTTTCCAGCTCGGAGCAGCCTGTCCTCCCGGTTAGGGTCGTTGCTGTTGTCGGGGCCCTCGCCTGTTGTGACTACCACTGCTGCAGCCGCTGCTGATGCTGTTGGCGGGGACACATGCTTCCCACCGTCCATTTTTCTTTTGCTACCCACGACTTCAGCATCGGAAGAGGAGGAGGACGGCGCCGTAGTTTCAGTTTCGAGGTTCTTCTCGAGGACTGCCGGCAACCCGTCTTTGTCGTCGCCTTCAACGGATCTATCCGATCGTGGCGACAGCTGCGGCAGCTTGATCCCGCTGTGAAATGAAATCACGGGCTCGGGGCGGCGCAGGTCCGAGGTGTTGTCGTCGTTCGTGGTGCGGCTTTGGCCGGAGACTCGCCGCGGCCTGGCCCAGCCCCCACTCGCCACGTCTACCCCCCTCCTGCCGAATGGGCCACCGGAGTTGTCTGCCACTTCCCCGTGTGCCCTGACCATTTGGATAGCCACCCATGCCATGGACAAGTCGAAAAAGAACTTGTCTACAGAGGTGCTACGTCGTACCTGGCTCGCGTGGGCCTTGTTCTCTTCGTTGCTCGCTCCGGGTGGTGTGGAGCCCACGGGGGGAACGTTGGAGGCGGTGGGCGAGGGAGGTGCCGCTTTGGTTGGTGTTGGCCTGATCGGTTCGGAGGAGTCCTTGCCGCTGGTGTCGGCATGTTCGTTGTGTTGGCGGCGGGGGTGGTGATCGCGGTGTTGGTGGCCGTGATCGTCAGGGTGCGCCATTGAGCCGTCGGAACGTTCGTCGGAGGGGGTCGAAGGGGACACCGTGTTCTTGGTCTTGGTCTTGATGGTGCCGTCGTTGGACTCGGCGTTACTCATGGCGCGAACCCCTGCGAGGGAAGCCTTCAGCTCAGGGCGTAGTTTAACTCCATCTCGAAGTAGACTGGCGTGTACCTTTTGACAGCAAAGCGCATAAAAGACGTGCAGCAAGGGTGGAGAAAATTGGACAAAGGGGAGAGAGGAAGGGGGGGGGGGCGTACTCATTTGTTGCTTGCCTTAGTCATTTGACCATTGACCAAGAGGAGGGGGGGGGGGGTGATCAGTGCACTGGTGTGACTGTACAAAGCGATGTTGGCTGTTGATTGTCGCCTAAGTGGTACATGTATATATCATACGGCGAACACGATGAGGTAAACACGTGCAGCCCGTCCAAATATGGGAATCTAGAGCCGAAATTTTCTGGGTCTGGAGTGTTTTATCGCCGCTTTTATCACAGCACTAGAGAGCGGAACAGCTCTACTGCATGTATCCAGGTAAAAGCATCCTGTCGACCCCGGTAGCGTCCAAGGGAATCACAGGCCTATACCTGGTACGTAATGGTTTACGAAAATCCTTAACAAGTGCGACCAAATATGTAGTATCACGTAGTACTGAAGTACTAGAAAACACCACGTAGTATGTACGAGACATCACTAGGAAAAATGGCTGTTAAGAGAAGTGCTAGATGCATGTGTGTATGAAATCCCAGAAACTAAAAACGATTTTCCTAAGAAAAGGAGAGTACGAGGTACGACACAATCTACCTTCCATACGAAGTAACAATCTGAACCTTGACCCAGACTAACACAGCAGTTCAGAAACTTGTGTCGCGTACTATTAATACCTACAATACGTGTTTCGACCTAACATTTCAATCGAGTTTCTCAGGAAAAATGACGCAGCTGATGGCCATTGACTTCTATAATAGCCGATTGGTTCGAACCTGCAGTCGAAGCATTATTTAGATAGTCGAACAACAAAGTAACAGCACCAAGCCACACCATGCACGCCATACACATCACACATATCAACATACACGTCATACACAGCAAACTCACGATACACATCATGAACATCTTACGCATCATACATATTATAATACATATATTTTCCTCATGTACACGCTGTACACAGCACGCATAAACAGCACGCATACACAGCGCGCATACACAGCACGCACAGCATACACATACTATGTATGTATTACACATTATCATGCACATCGTACACCGGCCGTACACACCATACACGCAACATACTATTAAACTCAATATATGTCACACACCATACACACCATACACAACATTCACATCCATACACACCAGGTAGCTATCTTCCGTTCCTTCGTCCGTGATTCTGGACACCGTCATGACGTTTCTGCTGGGATAGCGGACGATGTCTTCGTCAGACAGGAAAACTGCGGCTTCGTGCGCAATGAAAAGGACGTCTGCCTCGTCCTCCTGCGAGGTGCAACAACGACAGAGATAACGAAAACCGAAAAATAATTCGAAAATGAAAACGAACATGAACATGAACATGAACATGAACATGAACATGAACATGAACATGAACATGAACATGAGAATGAAAATGAACGTGACAATGAAAGTGAAAATGAACGGGGAAGATTGAACGAAGGAAATCTAGGGTTTGTGGAGAGGTACTGGATCGCTGGCGTGATGGAGGGGGGGTGGGGAAGAAGGTCGTCATGTCGAGAGGTTGCAGTGAATGGTTGCACTGGAATACAGAGGAGGCTGGGAAGGGTTGGGATAGACAGGAATAGTACCAATGACTAGCTACATGCCGGATGGCAAGCAAACATGAAAATATTATAATACGGTGAATGAGTTTCCTGTTTCCTGCGTTATATTTTTATGTCCGTGCGCCGTAGCTATTAATGGCTGCGTTTCTACCTGCCGTAGATCAAACCAAGAAATAGGTGATAATGACGCTAAACCAAGCAGACTACGCTATTAATAGTAACTACAGCAGTTACTGCTGTGGCTCGCACGCATGGCATGGTGGGCACTTACCAAGCTGCCATCGAGGAGCGCCTGCATGGAGCCGGAGGGTTCGAAGATCACGGTTCCGTATACCATGAGCAGGGGCCAGTCAGTAACCTGTTGTGTCGTTGGGGGCAAGAAAACGCCAACAAGCCCGAAACCGTGGGAGGGGGGGGGGGTCGGGGGGTCAATTTTTAATACAAACGTAACAGTTTTCACGAAACTTGTACTTAAAGAGAACGCGTTATTTTCGTGATACAGCAGTCACAGTCCTGGATGAATTCGCCCGTCACATTGATTTCGCGGGATACATGGGGGAACGCATCAGTGAGATATCCTGGGAACACCTTTTTCACACGTATCATTTATTTCGGTGCCACGTGGCTTTGCTTCGGACGTTTGGCCTTAAATCTACTCCGAAATGAACCTGGGTGTTTCCTGTTGCAGCTGTGCGTGCATGGGACCGTCACCAGCGGCACTGGCATTTGCTTTGGAAACCCCCCACTCGAAAACCACCCGCTTACTATAGTGTGAGCAGGAGCCTCTCCTGAATATGAAACACGCCTCCGGACTATAAAACTTGTCTGCTCCGACCCGCGGCCTTAAGTGCTATTGTTATCGTCGCAAACTGGAATCAATTCCGTAACCCATCATAATTTTGGACCCCGATAGCCTAGTTCTATAGAGAGGTGCATACACATATTATGCAACTGACTGTGGTATGAATCGTACCTATAGACAGACCACTGTAAAACGAAGGGCAGTTTTGAGAGGTTTATACCAGAATGTCAGCCACTTACTTGCTTTGCACTCAGACGGCATACGGCCGTGTTACATGGACATTCTACAACAGTAAGAGGAACCCTACGTTTGCCGCCTGGGCTGGCCGCCCTCCTGCACCAAAACCGGTGAAGTATGTTGAGGCCTAAACGGAGCCCTCGACGTGTCGAAAACACAAACGGTCTCCTAGACTACGGCACAGTAAGTACAGGATACGTTAGAGTTGTTTGGCGGCTCGATACTTGGCTGGTGCATATGATACGTACGTATGCATACACTGCTTGTGTTGCTTGAAGGTTATTACATCACGGGCAATGGTCGGGCATTCAGTGAACCGGCTGCCAGGAACGGTCCGCGCATACAACGCGTGTGATTATGTCCGCCCAACCAACTAAACAGACCAATCTCGGCTTCCTGTGACGTGCCGCGATTGTGCCCATATAAGGACATGCATACACGGTCGGGACGACGGACCCGTCTTTTGCTTGCGAGACAGTGCACACATACATGCATACGCGGGATTTGTGTGGCATGCTCACTATGTTTTCTTTGTCGGGTGAGCCTCTTTGATCACATCTTGCATTTCGTACCAGAGGGTACTACTGTGTATTACCGTTATTATTATGGTTACCCTTGCCATCCGACGATGTGTTAACAGCATGAATGAGCTTCAATATTGATCACTCATAAGCACTCCGAAAGACAAAACCCATGGACAAAAACGCCTGCTTCGATGGGGGTACTACGAGCGCTTTTTGGCTGACTTATTTTCTGAATGACGAGGCTCATTGACCTCAACACGTCCGAATGAATCATACCTTCTGCTATTTTAATAGTTTGCCTTGTATATCTAAGGGCCCATCTTAACGAAGACAGCAAAAATTCAATTTGGAAAAAATAAAATTCAAATTCGCTTTTCATTGGCCAACACACGCACCAGCACCAAATATTATGCCCCAAGATCCTCATCTTTGGTGCTGGTGCGTGTGTTGACCAATGAAAAGCGTGTTTGAATATTTTTTTTTCCAAATTGAATTTTTTTCTTCTTCGTTAAAACGGGCCCTTAGGTCAGATAGATTCGTTTTTTTTGTCGGCTTGCACTTTATTTTTCCTCTACTACACTAGTAAAATCAGTTTTTGGGTAAGGCATAGAGCTCCTCAAGCCACCGCCCTTATGAGGCAAAAACATGGTGCACCTCTGTTATACCATTATAGCATGCGTCCACGGAAACACGAATAGCCCTCTGTATAGGTCCATATACTGACAGCAGCAAGCAGTGAAATGTTTCCATGCCATACATACCTCGTCATCATCTCGGCTGATGTGCATAGCCGGTGCTCGGATGATGAGCTTCCCTCCCGCGTGCACGTTGAAGTGCAGATTTTTCGTGTTTAGCATCTCCCTGGATTGGAGGATCAGTTCCTCCTCCACGTGGATGACCTTCAGGGGGCACACGGGGAGAGGGGCGGGGGGGGGCATAGGCAGGCATGTATGTCGTGGGTGGAGGGTGGTGAGCGGCCAGCTACAGAGGGAGGACATAATACATGACATGCTTATAGGAGAGCACCAACTAAACTAACTATTGTACTGATACACGATACGTACGTCTTTTTGTGTAAAACATACAAATCTGGTCTGAAATATAAGGACCGTTCATTCATTGATATGAATACAAAATGGATATTATATTTGCACCCAGAATAGTATGAGCGTGTTGTATACCGTAATGAATCATAGTAGTTTAAGTATTTAACTACTGAATTCCATCCACAGTAGTAGACCCCGGTCGCCCCGGCGGTCTAACAGGTAACCACGAAGCCTGTTACCATTGGAGGTCGAGGGTTCGTGTATCCGTATGGAGGTTTTTATTATCAACTGACGCCAACTAACTGTCGAGAGCGCATATTACAGCGTGGGTAAATACAATTCGACGAGAGTTGACGAGAGAAGAAAGTGCTGAAATATTATCGTGACAAAAATGCAAAGCAAGAACCGTAGTGGGGGAGGAGGGAGAAGAGAGAAGAGCCTACTTTGTGACCCCAGATCTGAGTTACGACTGAAGAGGGAGAGAGAAAAGAAGGGCGATAATATTAAATGGGATGGAAAGAAGAAAAAAAACGCAACCGCGGCATTTCCGCTTTGATTATATATAAATCTGGGCGGGAAGTAGACATAGAAGGATGTCAGACTTTGCGCATAAGTTTCCTTGGTTTCCGTGGTTTTCTGCTTTCGGGAATGTTATGAGTGGCCAATGTTGAAGCTAATGCTGCACATTGTCGGATGGCAAAGATAATAATAATTATATATACTTCACTATATAAAAACTGGTATTATGCTGTCTGTCTCTCTGTCTGTCTGTCTGTCTGGCTGTAATTGGGTAGCGCGATCCAGAGCGGTTCAGCCCTGCCTTGCCCCATAGGCAGGGAGGCTGGGTGCCACAACCAGCAGAACACCTGGTGCACGTATAAATTCAACATCATATCAGCCGCGCAGTGGCAGCAAAACAGCATTGATTTGATTGGTTGCTTCATTTTTGTGGGTACGCGAGGAAGTTCAACAACAGCCGCAGTGGCAGAAAAATTATATGATTTGCCTCTTTATTGCGGTTCTACTTTTCGTGCCACTCTGTCCCGAAATATAAGCACCAAATTCATTAAATATTAATATACAAATGGTGCTTATATTTCAGTACAGAGTGGTACCTGCCACCACTATGTCCGTAAATGTAGGCACCGTTTTATCATTAGTATTATTGTGAAAACAATCCTTACTTTTTCGGACATAATATGGGTACACTGTAAGCTCTATATATGCATGCACAGAACAAGGGCAGCTCCACGTGCATCGTGTGTATTTATCCATGTGTACACTGGTAGTATACACCGACCTACATTGACATCAAACGAAACCATGTATGTGTGTGTGCGCCGCCGCCATGCTGATTGTTCATACTGGAGAGGAAGACGCTCTATGTACAGCACTACAAGTAGTAGTCACAAATTACGAAATGTAAATAAAACATCTACAGTTCATTCAGGCAAGAACGAAAGAAAGGCAAAGCAAAGTCCGTACAAACTGCTGTAAATATCAGCCTGAAAATCTCATCGCGTACCTGGTACATATGATATGAATCAAGAAAGAAAGGCGCAAAGTCTCGAGACTATTTTAGTGTAGTACAAACATGCGGTTTGTTGGGTGACCTAACAAACGCAACTCTTCTGGTAGGTATAGTTGCCGCATGAAGTGTGCTGTTGGGGTTATCCTACAGCACCAGCACCAGCACCAGCACCAGCACCAGCACCAGCAGTACATCGCCACAAGAGACAAGCGTTGTAGGCAGGGTTGGCAACCTCAGGTCCTCGATATTATACGCATATTGACTCAGTCCAAACTCAGTATACTGGATAGCATCAGTATACTGGTCACCGCGCAGGTATACATAGGTGCATCGTAAAACACTCTGTAATTTCATGTTTCTCCGTCGCTCCTACCCTTTCTTGGGGTACAAGGCACAGAGTGCAGTAGCAGTAGGCTCTCTCCAGCATACGAAGCACGAGAAAGAACCCGTCTCCTCCCGAAACTTTTTTGACTACGAAGTTGCCGGTATATCACAGTATGTGTTTCTTAGACGTACGTGCTATCATACACTGGTATCAAATATTAATAGACTGACTGGAAGAACCCACTGGGCAGGGTCAACCAGTAGATGGTTCTTGCCAGTATATATATACTGCCAGTGCTCAGCTGTGTTTATCTCTCTCTGTGTGTGTCCTACGTGACTGTGTGCGTTTGTGTGAATGCTGCCTGCGACATATGATGTGCCCACGTATCAAACAGCACACACCGCTCTCGCTCCCCCGCTCGCTCTCACCGTAGGCTGGTCGAAGCAAACGCTGTCCACGAACGTCATCGTGCCTGCGACGATGACACCAAAATCAGCAGCACCGCCGCCCTGTACTCCGAAGGGGAGGAAGGGGGAGGATGTGAACTCGCCGCCGCAACCCCCCCCGCCTGCAATGCCCGGCACGTCGTCAAACAGGCCCGCGTGCTTCTTATTGCCATCGTTCGTCAGGGCCATACGATCAGCATCAGCATCATCATCATCACCGCCGGGGTTGCCGTCGCTCTGTGCCGAGGGGGGAGAGGACATGGCCCCCGTGAAGAACAAGAAGAGAGTAGCCAGAAAGCAGAACGAAGGCTTCATCTCGTCGTTCGATCGCGGCTGGGAATCTTTGGAAGAAGACAAGGGGCAGAAGAACTGCACGCGGTGCTATGACCTTGCTGAGAGGGTCGCGTTGCTCCTCCTGTGTGTTCCAGCAGCAGCAACAACGAGCTAGCTTGCGGTTAGGGAAGCCGTCTGTACGCGGAGGGTGGGTGTGGGCAGTATAAACCCAACGGCGGTACCAGAGAGAGACAAGCAACAACCATTTCACAGCCCCACCCTGTCCCGAAATATATTAATCGTTTCCCTATTAATATTACATCCAAACGGTCCTTATATTACGACACAGGTTGGTACACCGTTTCAGGAGACCGCGGTTTGACCGCTTGACTGACCGCCTCTCCACACTAAAACCGGTACAATAAGACATATAGGGGCAATGACGCGTCCGTCACAGAGACGGGTCTCCTAGCGTGTTTCGTAGACCGGTCACGCACGGACACGTGAAAGCTGTCTGATTGGCCATTGCTCCACCCGAGAGGACACGAGACATCAACAGGATCTTCCTCTTTTGAGTATTTTCGACAAAAAATACAAAGAAAAAATGCTCAAAAAAAGCATTTTGATCGTTTTGATGATTATTTATTGGCTCTTGTTGGGGGTGGTGAAGTTGTGCCACTGCTCCCTGTGTCTTTTTCTATATTAAGTCTTCATCAAAACTCAAAACGTTTCATCATCTCAAAGACAGATCGTCGAATCGTTCCCACTTTTTCTTCTTCTTGATGATCTACTCGTATGATATCCTGTATCTACAGGTCTTTCGGGGCACAGATCCTCGTGTATCTCTGTGATCTCTGATGAAACGATCTGTATGAGGCGCGTGATACTGCTTGTATAGGGGCAATTGGATATGCGAGTCGATGAGGGAAAAAAAGGAGAGGGCTGGAGCTTTCTCGCGATAAAAAATCAAGGCATGAACCATGGCAGGGACGAGGGAGAAAGGGAAAAGAGCGCCTACTGCTGTACTTTGTGATCCCGGACCTGAGTTGTACGACTAGAAAGAAGAGAGAAAGGAAGCAGGGCCAAGATAATCAACGGGATGGGGTGCTGACGACGATCAGCCTCTACTGCCCATGGAGTAGGTAGGTGATGTATACTGCGCAACGAAGAATAGTTTGCAACAACACAAACGGGATAATACTGCTCGTACGTGCAGCAGTACATCAGTACGAGTAGTGGTCCCGACTATACCAATAGAGTGCCGGTACTGCTGTATGCGCCAGGTACTGACTGGTAAAGCCCCAGCCAAAAGGAGACTCCTAGCTGCGTCAACAGCCAAAAACCTGGATTCGACCATGATTTTGGTCGCGGTGAGGCCGCGACTATCGCCCCCCCCCCGTACGTACGCAGCTAGGGCTTATCAAGTCGGTGGTTTTCGGGCGTACTTCATATTTACCGCGGTATCTCATATGATACCTGACAGGCAATGTTGGGGCTTAGGGGTGGGAGATTGACTCACAGGAGGAAAACAAAAGAGAATGCGAACAAAAGCGTTCATCTCCGCGGCCGTTAGACTCTGCACAGCATATGGACCAGGCAACAAGGAAGTACCTACGATGGGCTGCTATTTACAGAGCATTACTGGCACTCCAGCCTTGCTTGAAGACACATTGGACGCATCCCACGGTAGGGGCGCAGCAGAATGAGCTCCTCACATGAGGAGCTCAATATCTCACCCGAAACATGACTTCGGAAACATTCGTTCGCCCAACCCGACCAAAAGTTCCAATGCGGTGGTAGTCCAAAAACAAACATACCAGTAAAATGATAATATTTAATAGTATCCGGTGGTTTCTCGCGTCAGGAGCTCAACCGGTCAGAAAATATTGAGCCAAAAAGTGGTACCCCTGCCGTGGGATTGCTCATTGAGCAACGTGCTACTCGTAGTTTTCTGTTTTATACCTGGTAGGATTTTTGACTGGTGCTACGGTAGGGGAGTCGTTTTTAAGTCCATTATGCTCAGCAGGTGAGAGCCACTCCGCCGAGCGACCTCCCATCATATTCCTTTGTGGGCTTCTTTTTAAGTCTTAGCGCTTCACGGTTTCGAGATATGCACCAACCACCATGGTATGCTTGCTACTCTGCGACAACATGATACACCTGCGTCCAGGTTTGAGTGAGATACAGAGCCACTCGCCCGAGTGTGTGGAGTAAAGGTGGTAGTGAAACCCACAGGCTACCCCCCCCTAGCGTAAAAACTGTCTTTAGGTGTAGCTCTCGTCGCTGTGAGTACGAGCTCTCAAGTTGTTATTATCAGGTTGCCCTCGTTTTTTTTGTTTTTTGCTTGTGAACGGACGTTGCTTGGACCCGCGGAATTCCGCCTCTTGGCGATTTCTTTGGGTACACATTTATTTGCACTTTTTTGTGCCGGAGATCTGGAGCTGTTTGTCATACTTCGTATGATATTATGCAGCGGTTGCCCCCGTGTATCTGCCTCGGGTGCCGCATTATAGTCGTGTTTTTATTTGATGAATTTTGCGTGGTTACATGCATGCTATTCAGCCTTGACGAGATACTTAAGCCATAAATCTTGCATTTAATTAGTCCTACTTTATACAACGCTTGCCCCCGTATCTGGCTCGGGGCCGCGTTGCTGCCTGTGTGTTTTCATTTCGCTGTCCTCTCGCGCGTAACGAGTAAGCCCGGGCCCGCTTGGGTTTGAGGCTAGAGTTTTTAGATCGAGAGTAATAGTCCATCCACTTCACTCCTCCGGCAGATCATCTACCGATCATCTGCAGATCATCTACAGGTCGTCGATTTTCTCGGTTGAATCTTACTTTTCAAATCCTGCACAGCAGTGTCATAACGGCAGTTTATAATCTACAGTAGATCATCTAGATCATGACCTGGCATTAGATCGAAATCTGGGTCAGCGCCTATTAACAGCTCTCTTCCTACTGCAGATGAGATGAGGTGGCACAGGCCCGTGATCCACGGCGTGAGAGCGGCCTGTATGCCGGTCAACCGCCGTGGTGCAAACGCACAAAATTCAGTGTATTCAACGCCAACAAGGTGAGAAGGTTGAGGTTTCATTTTAATGCCATTGTAATAGGGCGCAGCGCGTCACGCAGCTGTCACCAACCGGCAGCTCTATTAATAGTGCGATTTTTCGGCAATCGGTTGCGCCACTAAGAGCACGGATCTAAGGACCATAGTCTCCAGGATAACATCCCCCCCCCCCCCAAGTGATCACAGGGGGGGTTCTTTCGGCCCACCCAGTCTGCGTAAGGTGTGATTGCCCGAGCCATGGACGGCCGGCCGGGCCGACAGGCAATACCCTTCACGCACAAAATAACGCAACATCATACGCACAGCCTCTAATATCCGGCTCCGCATACCACGCTCGCGTCGGGGGACACCTCAAACAAACCGGGAACCAAAATGGACACGCTGATTGATGTGCTCATTCCTCATTCCTGCCCGCCTACAGTCCATACGACGCCAGCCGAGACTTGGAAACGCCAACAGCCGCAGCAAGCTTCGCAGTCTTCCCCTCGCCCTTCTTCTTGCTCTTTTTCTTCCCGCGCTGCCCGCCCTCCGCCTCCGCCTCCTTCCCACCGGAAACCCCGCCGCCGCCGCCCCCACCTTTTCCGCTGGATCCTCGGCGAGTTTTCTTAACAGAACCGTTCCCCACCGCCACGGGTGCCGGCATCGTTTGGTCAGTTGTTTCGGTCTCCGTGGTGTGAACGCCCTCTCCCGGAGAAACCCCGTCCTTCTGGGAGTCGTCCTGCGCGTCCCCCTTGCCATCAGACACCCGGCCCCGTTTCTTGCCTCTCTTTTTACTTTTGCTACTGCTGATGCCGGCGTCGGGACTGGCAGCCGCACCCCCCCCTTCCGCCTCCGCCTCCATGGGCTGCATCCGAGGCACCATTTCTGCTTCCTCTTGCCCGTCCCTGCCTCCGCCCGCGCCGACCCCGGCCTGCACCCGCTGCTTCTTCTGCCCCTTCTTACGCCGGCGTCTCTTACCTCCCGCTAGCTCCGCCGTTACCGCCAGTTCCGAACCGTCACCTGTTTCGCCGTCGCCGGTTTCGCCGGCCGCTTCTGATAGCGGCTGCAGTGCCGACTCGGCGTCGGTGGGCGGGGTTGCGGAAGAGGAAGAGGAAGCAGACGGCTTCTTCTTCCCGCGACGCCTTTTCTTTGAGCGCAGGGCCTGCATCTCCACCTCTGCGGCTGCTTCCCTCTCCTTGACCTCCTCTCGGAGCTGTCGCCGCCGACGCGCGTCTAGCTTCGGCTCGTCCGTGCGGTAGGGCGCCAGTTTCTTCAGCGGTACGTACTTGTTCAAGTCCTTAACAGGGATAATTACAAGAGGCGGGGGAGGGGGGCGTTTTTTTGTCCATCCCATTTATTATCTTCGCACTTCCGTCTTTCTCCCTCCCTAGTCGTAACTCAGATCCGGGGTCACAAAGTAGGCTCATATCCCTCCTTCCCCACTACGGTTCTTGCTTTGCGTTTTTATCGAGAAGATTTCAGCACTTTCTTCCCTGGTCGACTCTCGTCGAATTTTGCTTACCCACGCTATAATATGCGCTCTCGACAGTCGGTGTCATTTGAGAATAAAAACCTCCATGGGGAGAATTGAACCCTCGACATCCGGCCCTACAGGCTTCGTGGCTACCAGTTAGACCACCGGGGCGACCCGATATATCGTATATCGAACGTCTTTCCCTCCATCCCCTTGGCGTCCTCGGGTTTTATGTATATGCTTGACACTGAAAAAAAGCTTGGATGTAATAAGTAGTAAGTATCGCAATCGCATAATTTGCTTTTTGTTTTCAGCCTAATACTACATATATTATAGCATACTACTAGCCATATACTAGCCATACACTAGCCTGAAAACAGCCATACACTACGTAGCCTAACACGAACTACGACAGTAGTCTTATGCCAGCCTACAATAGCCTTTAGAAGACACCCACACACCATATACCAGCAAAAAACTAGCCATATTCTAGCCTAATACTAGCCATACACTAGCCTGACAATAGCAATACACTACGTAGCCTAATACGAAGTACTACAATAGTCTTTAGAAGACACCCACACACCATACACCAGCATAATACTAGCCATATGCTAGGCTAATACTAGCCATACACTAGCCTAACACGAACTACGACAGCAGTCTTATACCAGCCTACAACAGCCTTTAGAAGACACCCACACACCCCACACACCCCACCCACCCACCTGCACGGAATGTCCCCGATTATGTCCTCGTAGTCCAGCTTGTACAGCTCGTCCAGCAGCTGCTCCTTCTGTGCGCCCACCCCGCCAAAACCCTCCTCGTCCCCTTCCCCCTCCCCATCCTCCCCCCAATCCTCCTCCTCCTCTCCTTCATCTTCCTCTCCTTCCCCTCCCTCCCACTCACCGCCTCCCTCGTCCCCTTCTCCCCCCCCACCAAAATTACCAGGTTTTTCGTTTTCTTCATCTCCACCTTCTTCTTCCCCAGCATCGCCGTCGTACTGTTCGAGGTCACCGAGGCCCTCCATAGGGTCGTCCCCGGGTTTCCACCCATCGTCCGCGTCTTCGGCGTTGTAGTAGCTGTCCCCGAACGCTTTTCCGGTCACCGCATCCCACCTGCTCCCAAGAAAAATCGGAAGTCCGCCAGGGATAGTAAAGAAACTGCAACTATTTTTTGGACCCGTATTACTACTTGGCTTGGAATTAGTGCCGGACACTTTTTATCAGTGTAAAGCCGGTCGCCCCGGTGGTCTAACTGGTAGCCACGAAGCCTTTTGGGCCGGATGTCGAGGGTGCGATTCTCCCCATGGAGGTTTTTTTATTCTCAAATGACACCGACTGTCGAGAGCGCATATTATCGCGTGGGTAAGCAAAATTCGACGAGAGTTGACGAGGGAAGAAAGTGCTGAAATCTTCTCGCGATAAAAATGCAAAGCAAGAACCGTAGTGGGGGAGGAGGGAGAGGAGCCTACTTTGTGACCCCGGATCTGAGTTATTCGTACGACTAGGGAGGGAGAAAGACGGAAGTGCGAAGATAGTAAATGGGACGGACAAAAAAAAAAAAAAAAGTGTAACGGTTAAGATTTGCTTCGTATGTTTTTCTTTTTCTTGGACCTGTATTATTGCTTGGCTTGGAACTAGTGTTGGACACTTTTATCAGTATAGTGTAACGGTTAAGATTGGTTATGGTTTTGTTTTTATTTTGAATCACATGCCGTCTTCTCGATTTGTGTTGCAAGTCATATACATTATATATACAATGTGCAACGTATCTCTTATCTGAGCCGTATCTGCGAAATACGTATTATACATTAGTACAGTGTTTTTTTTTTCATGTTTTTTCTTTTATTTCTTGTTTGGAGGTGAGGTGTGCGATGATAGTTCTTCAGTGATGAGTGAGTTTTCGTTGCATTTTCTTCGTGCATTTGTTCCACTCCACTGCTGTAATTGGAGCCTTAGCTTGTTATATACCACGGTAGACCATGGCCAGGGGTTAATACGAGAACAACAAGAGCAACAAGGAAGAGCTTTGTTTGCACATATAATACTGCATACGAGAAAAAACGCGGCAAGCGACAGCAACGGATAACCTCTTGCTGGCGGGAACCATGATACGATAGAGGGGGCACGTTTGGGGCATGCCTATACAGTGCGGTAGGCCCATGCTACGGTAGAGGAGTCATGTTTGGTTCATGCCTATACAGTGCGGTAGAGCCACGCCCCGGTAGAAGGGGTAGGGGTACGTTTGGGGCATGCCTCTACAGTGCGGTAGAACCATGCTACGGCAGAGGGAGGCCTTTGGGTCATGCCTCTACAGTGGGGTAGAGCCATGCTACGGCAGACCGGCACATTTAGGCCATGCCTCTACAGTGCGGTGGAGTCATGCTACGGTAGAGGGGGTACGTCTGGGTCATGCCTGTACAGTGCCGTAGAGCCATGCTATGTACAGTAGAGGTACCTTTGGGGCATACCTCTACAGTGCGGTAGAGCCATGCTACGGTAGAGGAGCACCTTTGGGCCATGCCTCTACCGTGCGTTAGAGTAATACTACGGCAGAGAGGGACCTTTGGGTCATGCCTCTGCAATGCAGTAGAGCCATGCTACGGCAGAGGGGCACATTTGGGCCATGCATCTGCAGAGCGGTAGATCCATGCTATGTACGGTAGAGGGGGTACGTTTGGGCCAAGCCTCTAGAGTGCGGTAGAGCCAAGCTACGGCAAAGGGGCGCCTTTTGGTCGTGCCTCTATAGTGCGGTAGAGCCATGCTACGGTAGAGGAGTATCTTTGGGCCATGTCTCTACCGTGCGTTAGAGTCATGCTACGGCAGAGGGGGACCTTTGGGCCAAGCCTCTACAGTGCGGTAGAACAATGCGACGGTAGAGGGGCACGTTTGGGCCAAGCCTCTACAGTGCGGTAGAACAATGCTAAGGTAGAGGGGCACCTTTGGCGCATGCCTCTACAGTGCGGTAGAGCCATGCTACGGTAGAGGGGTACATTTGGGCCATGCCTCTGCAGTGCGGTAGAGCCATGCCTCTATAGTGCGGTAGAGCCATGCTACGGCTGAGGGGCACATTGGGACCATGCCTATACAGTGCGTTAAAGCCATGCTATATACGGCAGAGGGGCACCTTGAGAGGGAGAGACCTTGAGAGACATCTCGCGTCGGCATCTCGGCACCAGATCAATCGGTCGCGATGGATCAAATATCGAATAATGATTGGCCAATTGCTTGGGCAGTAGTTTTTGGGCAATTGGTGGATTGATTGATTGGTTGGTTGATTGATTGATTGATTGATTGGTTGATTGATTGATTGATTGATTGATCGATCGATCGATTGATCGATCGATTGATCGATTGATTGATTGATTGCTTGATCGATTGATTGATTGTTTGCTTGGTGGATCGATTGACGGATTGAGTGACTGATTGATTGGCCGACTGATTGACTGATTGATTGGCTGACTGTCTAATTGATTGATTGATTGATTGATTGATTGATTGATTGATTGATCGATTGATCGATCGATCGATCGATTGATTGGTTGATTGATCGATTGATTGATTGATTGCTTGATTGATTGCTTGATTGTTTGCTTGGTGGATCGATTGACTGATTGAGTGACTGATTGATTGGCCGACTGACTGACTGATTGATTGGCTGACTGTCTAAATGATTGATTGATTGATTGATTGATTGATTGATTGATTGATTGATTGATTGGTTGATGGATGGATTGACTGATTAATTGATCGATAAAGGCTCACTGTTGCGGGTCGAAGTCTCCCTCGATCAGCGCTTGCGCGTCTTCCCCTGCCCCCTCCGCTCCGCCCCCACCGTCGTTGACGAGGGCGCCGCCGCTCATTTCCTGAATGGCCTGCAGGCGCTTTCGTATCTCCTCGCGCTTCAAGTTCTTAAGTCGGCGCAGCTCTTCCTCCTTCTTCTGCCGCTCTTCCGCCTTGCGCACCCTGATGATGTCAAAATAGCAACAATCAACAATTGACAAATCAAAACCAGGTATGTACCAGAGCACAACCATGGGAACAACAAGCAACAAGATGAGCAGCAAGCAGACAAAGAGATTATTTATACGTGACAAAAAAATAGAACAAAAATCAAGTTCCGCTAACCTTAGCCCTATAACCCTACTAACCCTCCCTCCCTCCCTTCCCCCACCCTCTGTCTGCTCATCGTGTCAACTTCTGGAATCACATTATGTTTGTTTATACAGGATGAACCACTGAGCTATGATGCTCAGTCAGCGCTGACCGAGTGGCTCAGTGGTTCATCCTTTATAAACAACCTGAAAAGGGTCAGGTTCTACCTTTACCCCCCCGCGTCCAGACGATGTCGGCGTCCGGCTGACCCGGTCAACGCACGCACGCACGCACGCACGAAGGGACAAAATCCAACCTCTGACAACAGACTCTGTTCCGTTGTTCTGTCGTTCCTTGGCGGCACACAGCAGTGTGTGCATGGGGCCAGAGAAAAACAATGTCAATGAAAAACAAAACCGAAGCATCCCTTACGGCAACTACTGTAGAGAGGATGAGCTGATTGACGGCACTGCTACCCCTTGACGGACGGACGGACAGCCGTCAAGGACAGCCGTCAAGGACAGACGTCAAGGACAGATGTCAAGGACAGATTTCAAGGACAGACGTCAAGGACAGACGTCAAGGATAGACGGCAATGGCAGACATCAATGACAGACGTCAAGGACATCCGTCAAGCAAATCCCCACACAAAAATCAGTATGTTGAGCCTAAAGCCCTAAGCCGTCAACGGACTCCCCTCATTATAACTATTGTATGAAATCTGAAGCAGCCTTGACGAGTCAAAATTATCAATAGACCGCCAACCGACATGTTTGACGGGACTCATAGACCGTCAATCGACATATTTGACGGCACTTTCGCCCCTTGATGGACAGCCATCAAAGGACTCCCCCCACTAAAACCATCACGGGGGGGCTTAGTAAATAGGACCTACGGTATGCACAAAAACCTGTATAATTCCGTACTTTTACTAGCAATACTTGGTCCTATTTACTATTGTCCTCCGTCATACTGTACCAGGTAGTATATTAAATCTAAAGAAGCATGGACGGGTCGACTATATTAATGGACGGTCAACAGATATATATATATATTTGACAGGCAACTCACTTTCTGGACTCCCTCTCTCGCTTACGCCGGTCGTCCTTCCTTCGCATCGACCCAGGAACGTTCCGCGAATGCATCGCGATTTCCCCGCCCCCCTCCTGCAAAAACGCCGCCGAAAAAAACACGGAAAAAACACGGGGCGTGCCAAAAAAACAGCGAGCGCAACCAGTAGCAGCAGGCGTTACACACAGGGAAGTTTTGAGCAAGAGAAGAAAAAGAGCAGCGGTTCTGTCTCTCAAGTACTAGGTATTCCGGACGGAAATGTAAGGACCGTTTGATATTCATCTTTATACCCCCAACCGTCCTTATACTTCCGGACAGAGTGGTCTACATTACGTATTACTGTGGACGGAAGTGGAAGTACCGTTAAGGTTCGATATTTGTATAAATATAGGAGCTACGCTCGCCATTTTGCGACTTATCGGATTATTTTAACCGATACTCTAAAAATAGAACCAGGTTTATCAAGTCTGACGTGCTTACTACCAAGTTCACCAAAGTCGCAAATACAATAAACTTAATCTACTAATAAAGCTCAAAATTAATTATCGGAAAAGGGATTCGAACCCTTGACATTTGGGATATGATTCCAATAAATCTAACCTACAACTATATCCCCAACGGTCTTTTAAATTTTGGTTTCGAGCGGGATGTCGGAGGTCATGTTTTTTCATCAGAGACGGGCTACGATAACGCCATTACGGGTTTTCCGCAGGCAGTAGTACCTGCAGCGCTGCGGCGTATGCCTCGAGGGGTGCTACAACACAACGCCCTCGTCAACTATTAACAGTACACACCTCGGGGCAGATGATCTATCTATCTATCTATCTATCTATCTATCTATCTATATATATACAAGGCTTTCCTTCGGAGTGGGTATTCCCTCGTATCTTGTACAAATACATTTAATTTGGTTGGCTTTGGGCTATTCCGCCAATTGCAGTTATATGCTGCAATTGAGGTAATAGCGCAAAGCCAACGAAACAAAATATATTTGTGTAAGAAACGGTGAAGGGTGTAATAAGCGCATTTACTGTTTATGGAAATATAACACATGAATTCCCTCGTGTAGTCAACGAAACAAAATATATTTGTATAAGAAACGGTAAAGGATGTAATTAGCGGATTTATGAAAATATGTACACATGGATTGTAAGATCGGGTGACGCAAGAATCGAATTCGCCCAACTAACTATTAATGGCACGTAATAAGAAAATCAGCAATAATTAGTGCGGAGAGAGAGTGGAGTAGTGCATAGCATGTGGATGATACATAACGTACAGGCTGCTGTTTAGAGGAGGGTTCGGAACAGGAGGTAAGTTAGCAGCGCCGGCGACAACGACGGTTATTGAAATGTTGTACAACTGCTGAGCGGCCGCGATTTCAATGTAGCCAGCATAGGAGTTTGGGTGAGACATAATATGTAAATAGTCTTGCATGCTGCTGTAGGAACGAGGCGCTAGACCAAGAATGTGTATCAGTTCGTTGTTGAACCCGTTGGAGATGTGTAAGTAGAAATTATCGTGATTTTGAGATATGTGGGAAACAATTTGTTGCCTTACTTGATAGTGAAGTTCCGGGTCGTGAAACACAGCCCTTGATATAGCACGCAAAAGGCACGCGCCGTCTCCTATTTCGTCGATAATTACCCAGGAAGGTTCGGTACCAAGTGAATTGTGAGGAGAAGTTTCTTGGCTAAAGGTAAAGTTCGGAGGGCGGTAGAGGAGGGCGCTGAAGGTAGGAATGCTCTCACCCGTAGCAGCCAAAATAAATTGTTCGTAAACGCAGTTGGCAACATGAGGCACGCCGTTAATGAGCCGTTCAGGTCGCACGAGGCAACGAATGTTGGCGCTAGCTGTTGTCCTGCTTAGGGCAACGTACAGCTGGCCGTGGCAGAAAACGTCGTCGCGAAGATCAAGTCCCACGGTAGTAAGCGTTTGACCTTGCGACTTGTTAATTGTAACAGCATAACAGACGCGGAGAGGAAATTGTTGACGGTGAAAAGTGATGCCATTGGCGCCAACCTTAACTTCGAAAGTAATGCGAGGGATTTTAACGAGTGGGGAACCTGCAGCGATCACTTGGACGTCAACAACGCGAGGGGATATTGCACGAACAATCCCTTTTCGGCCGTTGACAATGCCAGAGTCGAAGTTGACATTACGGATAAACATGACCACACAACCTATCTTTAGATTTAATTCGTGCGGAGGAACGCCTGGGACGTCAACTGCTTCGAGGTATTCTGTAGAGGTAACTTCAGCGATGTCGTTAGGATTGTCTTTGATGAGATGGTTGGAACTATGCTGACCGTGCAGAGGGTTGGGGAGTAAGTTAAGGACATGGTTGTTAATTTGATCAATGCTCACATTGGTAGGTGCTAGGATGCCCCTGTCAGCGAAAAGAGCGGGGTCCGCAGTAAGAAGATCTGGATACACGAAATCAATGAGGTGCTCGAAGTCGGTGACACCAGTAATAGTACACGTGGATAAAACAGAGGTGTGTTCGTCGGCCGAAGTATGTTGCAGTGGGATAACTATCGACTCATCAGGAAGAGTTATAGGCGCGATTTTTCCTTCCCCAATAGCGCGAACCGTTAACGAGTAGGGTTTATCGAGGCGGTCTCGCATAGATTGAATCAGACGGAAGCGCTGGACATGTTTCCATAAATAAGAAGAAATGAAAGCGGCATTGACAACGTCGCGAGGAGTTCCGAAGGGAATGACGGGGCCAACTTGTCTCCAATCGCCGGAAAAGAGAACGGTGGCTCCGCCGAAAGGTGTGTCATTTCTACGCAAATCTCTGAGTGTAAGATCAAGTGCTTCTGGGGCAAACTTGTTGCTCATAGGAATTTCGTCCCAAATAATAAGGTCCGCCCGACGAAGAACTTGGGCTCGTTCGCTTTCAGACTTGACGTTACATGAAGAACCTTCGATTAAGTTGTCGCCAAACGGTATCTTGAATGTAGAGTGCGCGGTGAGGCCGCCAGGCAAAAGTAAAGCGGCAATACCTGTGGACGCAGTGCAGAGGACGAGCTTTCCGTTTGCTCTTAGGTCAGCAGTAAGAGCGCACATTGTGAACGTTTTACCTGAACCAGCGGGGGCATCAATCATGAAAACACCACCTTTGCGAGACTCTATGGAGGATGAAACAGCGTCGAAAACTAGTCGTTGTTCAGTGTTTAATTTAGGTACGAGGTCGTCAGCTTGCTTTCGCATGTCGTTTCTGTCGAAGGCGTGAAGTAGTCTGTCATATTCAGTGTTGTCGTGTTCAACAGCAGGAAGCCCGACGGAAATTGTAGTTTTGCCGTNCAACAACAACAACAACTTTCCTCCATGTAACCTACACAGCAATAGCACCGCGTGGCGCTTCCTTACCGCTGCTGCCGCCGCCGCTAGCCCCGGCCCCCTCCGCGAACCATTCCTTCTTCGCGTTGTAGATGTCGGGGTCTTTGCTCCTGATCTTGTTGATGGTTTTCATAATCTGAAAAAGCGAAAAACAAAAGTGGGCGAGGGAGCAAAAATCGAGTGAGCAAATGCGATGTACGGCGCGATCACTTCGTCTAACGCTGAAACGCTCCCTGTACTCGTAGTAAGGTATTACGGGCAAGGACCATAGTAAATACTAGTAA
The DNA here is from genome assembly GCA_008828725.1 of Saccharina japonica. Lineage (NCBI taxonomy): Eukaryota > Phaeophyceae > Laminariales > Laminariaceae > Saccharina > Saccharina japonica. The sequence goes on from MEHQ01004483.1 coordinate 96,541, forward strand.
ATAGGACCTACGGCAGACACAAAAAACAGTACATTTCCAAATTTTTACCAACACTATTTGGTCCTATTTACTATGGCCCGTCGTAGTAGTATGAATATCAAGGTGTGATTAGCGTAAGGTATATACGCTGGTATATACTCTGCATGTACCCGGTTAACTCGGGTATCTACCCGGGTATAACCAACACAATCAGGTTTGGTACCCGGGTACCCCAGAGTGAACACCTTTTTCGTACCCGGGTACCCCGAAGCATACACCGTTTTCGTACCTGGGTATCGTACCCCAGTATACCTATTTGGTACCCGGGTACCCCAGATTCGTTCCCGAGTACACCAGAGTATAGACTCTTTTGGTAACCGGGTACCTAGAGTATACACTTTTTTGGTACCCGGGTGCCCCATAGTATACACGTTTGTGGTAACAGGGAGTACCCGGGTACCCCAGAGTGTACACATTTTTAGTACCCGGGTTCCTCAGAGTAAAAAACATTTTTCGTACCCGGGTAGCCAAGAGTTTACACCTACTTGGTACCCGGGTACCCCAGATTAGTATTTGAGTACCGCAGAGTATACACCTTTGGGTACCAGTGTAATCAAGAGTATACATACCGGGGTACCCCAGAGTATACACTTTTTGGTACCCGGGTGACCCAGAGTATACACCTTTTTGGTACCCGGGTACCCCAGACTACACACGTTACTAAACACGCCCATCCCCAGAGTATACACTTTTTGTTACCCGGGTGACCCAGAGTATACACCTTTTTGGTACCCGGGTACCCCAGACTACACACGTTACTAAACACGCCCATCCTCATGCTTAAAGAATACCTGGTATGTGATACGTAGACTATACCGTTACTTTCCAAATACGTAACCTTGGTACTACATACGTATACCATTGTACTCTGTAAAAACCTACAGTAACGTTTTAGCCGAGATATGTACCGAAGCGCTCGACACTCAGCATTTGCGAAACGAGCAAATGGTGGCTCGCGCGTGTGCCGCATCCCTCACGATCTCGTGGAAGCCATCATATGTAGGGCAGTGACCCCCCCTGGCCAGAGACTAGGGACCAGGGACCCTCTAGACACTGAGTAGGCCAAACATTGACAGGACGCATCTACGAGTACGTATATACTATGGGTGATTCTAACGGCGAGTCTACCGCATGAATTTACCAGGGCTGCTTCACAGGTCGGTTCAAACCTCGCGGGCCGGGCCGGGTCGGGTCGGGTCGGGTCGGGTCGGGTCACCTAACCCGACCCCTCCCCGACGCGTGGATTTTTGAAGACCTCCTGACCCGGCCTGACCCCCTCCTGAGCTGACCCGCGGGTCGGGTAATGACCCGTGAACTAGTCCTGTTTATAGCAACTCCGTGCATCTATTATTTTGAGCGAATGCGAGTTTCTAATTTATACGGTGCCAGAAAATAAGTTCTGTACCCCTTTCGAGCAGACTGGAGCCTGTTTTACGACCGAGGTTCTACGAACCACCGACCGGGATTCGTATATGCGATCCCCAATACAACCGCCGCGTAAGATGCTAAAGATCCTCCCTGATCTCGACCCAGACCCAACCGACGACCGCGACACCGACCCGACGCGACCCGGACCGCCCGCATCCGACCCGATACCCGACCGCGACCCGACCCGCACCCGACCCGAACTGCCGACCAGACCCAGCCCGTGAGATGTTGAAGACCCCCTGACCCGTGACCAGTCCTGGTGTTTACTTACACAAGCGATCGAATGTGTTTGTTACTTTGATACGAGTGGGGCGAGTGGCTAATGTACACATACATACGGCCGCCTAAAACATAGGGGATGCCTAAATAAATCACGCCTTACTGTTTACCTATCAATAGGTGAAAGCCGGAGATTCGCGCCGTCCGACTGAACAGAGCTGAGACGACAGTTACAGGTATGCATCTTGATGCGCGAGTACTTAGCGAGGGTTAAATAGGTACCCCGTATGATATATATATGTGTTGTACAAGCGGCCGCTCCTCGTCCGAACAAGCACCGGAACCACACCTCTCCTCTCTCCTCTCTTTCTGCGATCTGCTACTGTACAAGTGCGTGCGTGTGTGCTTGATTGATCTCCTCCGGGCAAGTCAAGCCGCAGCTATATGTATATGCATACATACCTGTAGGTCGAGAGCGGGTGTGAGCATTTCCGCATCCTCGTCCTCCGTCTCGCTCTCTGAATCGGACCCCGAACCCTCCCCTCCGTCCGAGCCGAGGTCGAGGTGCTTCGCGGCCTGCAGCTCTTGCTCCCGCTTCTCCTGGTCGAACCTGCCCCCGTATATAACCCACAACCCAGAATCGGAGACGGAGGGAGGGAGGGTGCTGTTTTAGGCTACTGCTGCATACCGGTATAGAACTAACCAAAAACTCGTGGGGGCTGGTCGGTGTTCCTTTTCCCGATACTTGCCCGGTGGCTACGTACGTTTTTTTGTTCTTGAGCTTTCTTGAGTTTTTTTTTTTCATTACTTGCCCGGTGGCGTACGTTATTTTTCTTGAGCTTTCTTGAGCTTTTTTTTTTTCCCCCATGTTAACGTTGTCGCCCAGCAGTGGGTGCGTTTTATACGAGTGTATAGCTGGGAAGAGGAACAAACTGCGCCTGCCGTGTCCTCCCTTTTCAGCTTGCGACACCCTCGAGATTTCAAGGCGACCACAATCATCCCATACAAGGGAACCTTGCACCGTGTACAGTCCAGCACACCTAATGAGAAACAGGCTGACAAGAAAGCCAGGCTGAGATTTAGAGGAGAATAAGAAGTTCGGGAGTCGTTATCTTGAACTTAGTGCTGGAAGCACCCTCTCTTAAATAAGAAATCCAGCTTGGACCAGATTTTTCCTGTTTCTTATTAGGTGTCCTGTACTGGTACGTAACACGCAAGAAAACGCACTCTGTGAGATGATTTTCGGTGCCGATTGTGTCTCCAAAAACTTGGGCTACAAAGATACGTATATAGCAACAACGCCTTCTGCTGTTGTTGTTGCCTTGATCGGGATTCATAAAACACAACAAATGGTTTCATGTTTCTTGCTTCGTTGAACCGGACCACTCAGTGGTAAAGTGGGGGGGGAGGGGGGGGGGGGGGCGATGCTGCTGTAGTCGAATGGAGATTGCGGGCGTGTAGTCTCAGTTTGGAACACGCATAACATGCTGTAGGGATTTTAGGTGTACCTCTTCGGGCTTGTGTATTATCCTTTCCCTACTAAGTGTGCGTGTTCTTCAGGATTCTCTGATGGCTCTAGCACTTTTGTGACCACGGGCTGTGATCTTGCTAGATTAGACTACAGGGGTTAGCAACTGAAACGAATTTAATGTGAAGACAACAACAACAAACAACTGCCTATCGTACTACCGTCTATCCGATCCCCATGAAAGCTCTGACGGCTGAAGGTCATCTCCTCCAATCTCTGAGCGCGACGAAGCGAAAAATACTAGAATACCAGTACAGCAGCAGTAGTACGAGTACAGCAGTACAGGACACCTAATAAGAAACAGGAAATCTGGCCCAGGCTGGATTTCTTATTTGAGAGAGAGGTACTTTCTACACTAATTTCAAGATAACGACTCTCAAGTTTCTTAATATCTTGTGAATACCAGCCTGGCTTTCTTGTTAGCCTGTTTCATAATAGGTGTCCTGTGCTGTACGTGAGGGAGGAGCGAAGCCTCTTTCCCGCACACCGTACACCCTACTAGACTGTAAGTGCACATGGTCACATGATCTCCAGCAGGCTTATGGTTACGTATACATACGATATAATACTCTGTACTCTGTACCAGTAAAACACGGTATACCCGAGGGCGGTGCTCTGGTGCTGCTGTGCGCACTGCTGCTGTGCGAGGTCGACAAATTACCAGAGGAGCAGGGAGCAGAGGGCAGAAGGTAGAGAGGGAGAGGAAGACCAGACTGCGTATAGTGTCGAACCTACATCCTACCTGGTACGGCAGTACCAGTACTCGTAGTCCATGCGAGTATAGCAGCAGTGCATATATACGCGTACGACTGCTGTAGCGCATCTGCTGCTGCAGCTGTGTACTCGTACATACGAGCATCATACCTATGATAGTCGCTTTCCTCTGCTCTTCTCTTCACCTCACCTCCCTCACCGCTAACCCCCTACCTCCTCCTCCTCATGACATCCTGTCTGTATTGTACCCACCTTTTGGCAAACTTTTCGTTGACTTGGAGCTTTTCATCATCGCCCCCCTTGGAGGCGCCAAGCTTGATCTTCCTGGTGGGTGCCTTCGCCTTGCTCTCCCCTTCGCTGCTGCTACCACCACTGCTGCTGCTGTCGTCCAGGAAACTCATGGCTCCAGCCACCAGCCAAAACCCACACCCGTGTGATTTTTCGTCCAATTGGTCAACTTTGAATGGTCCTACGCGCCAGCACTTCTGCTACCGAAGGTCGGTCACCGGAGAAGGCGGGGAGGGAGCTCTCTTGTTACAGCAGTCTGGAAGGCTGCACGAGTGGCCAGCCAGCACGTTGGGTTGTAGAAGCGCAAGCGGGCTGCGAGCTTCAGGCTGGAGGCGGCTGTCGCGAAAAAAAGCGGCGGAATAACGACTTGGGGTTTCATAGAGAAACACTGAATTATTGACGCCCAGGGGTTGGGGGAGGGCAGTTTAGTTGCACCTCAACCAGAGTGCGGTGCACTCAGCACTCTACAGCGTACGAAGCAAACTCCGTCTTCTACTGGAAGCCTGGGGTCGTGATCGTGTTGCTGGATCCGTCTGAGCCTCGGGTTAATACTACAGATCGTTGAGGCAGTGTATGTGGGCACGACTGCTAGTCCCTGGTCACCAAGTGCACATCGCGCCCTTTCACGTGGTGTACTGGAGAGAGTCCTGGAACTTGGCTGCTTTCTGGGCCCTTGGATCTTTGGTACGAGTATCATATAATACAAGGTACGAGCTGGGCCGACCAAGTGACATGTGACATGTGCTTTCAATTTTCAACCGATGGGCGTTTTCGCAGCCAGTTGGGAATATCAAGACTCTAAACTTGGCAGCAAGCAGTCAGTGTGTTCCCGTGAGCCTGCAGCGCTTGGCTTCGTCGATAAAGTCCATCCATATGTCTCGTGTTGAATCCCACCGTGATACTCTCGCACCTACTTTACACAGTAAAAATACTCGTACGAGTGAGTGAGTATGTCGAGACCAAAGTCTTGCCGAGGGGTTCTGGGCACCTAAAACGATACACCAGGTACGTAGGCGAGAGAGGTATGATATGTACGTACGAGTACTGACTACAGTACCTGGTACACAGAGTAAAAGAAGTACTGCTCGTACGCTGTACGTATGATATGTATGTTGTCTGCAACCTCACACCTCACCCATCACTTCTTCTTCTTGCGGCCGAAAAGCGCATGGCAGATCTCGGTCCCCATCCTTATAGGCAAGGATTTATGAAAATCCTTACCCCTTCAGACGCGCGTTCATGATGATCTATCTCTCGATCTTCATCCGGCTAGCTTCCCCATACGACTGTGGTTCTGCTTAGGGGGGTAGACAGCAAGCAATGAATCAACGCCTACTCAACGTTGAACCCGGCAATCTCTCGTCCGGTCAGCTCGTGAGGAACTCTAATCCCCTAATAAACCATTAAAATCAAATATCTTCAGCTTGTGACAGACAGTGAACGTCTCACCCTACTCATGGAGCTTCGGTCCACACCTCACCACTTTTTCGAGAAAAACTCAGTCAGGCAAGTCAGGCAGGTCTGGCGCTAATCTCCATTTTTTCCTAATTAATTGAGGGTGCCCATATTCCGCCGGTTTGACTGATTGAAATGGAATGAGATCAATGAATCATCATGTTCGTTCTTGGCCGTTCGTCGTTCGTCCCATTTCGTACCCATTACGGTTGGAAAAAGTATATATATACCAGGCATCCCTTTTTTTTCGTGGCCGGACCGTGCACAGGTTGACTCGATAATATCACATCAGGGGTATAATACCGTCACGGGTATAATAATACCGTCTGTGGGTGCCGCTGACACAGAGGATAGATTAACTCACAAATATACAGCAACAATAAGGCGTATATGCATACATACATACATGCCTCAGACCCGGCGGCACACAATATCACTATAAATACTACCTCTGGTACTACATATACGAACGAGCAGCCATCATCCCAAGTGGCACCCTCGAGACAAATCTACCAGGTAGAAGTTATTATGATTGTTGTTGTTGTTGTTGTACAAGTACAGGACACCTAACAAGAAACAGGAAATCTGGTCCAGGCTGGATTTCTTATTTGAGAGAGAGTGCTTTCTACACTAACTTCAAGATAATGACTCCCGAATTTATTAGTTTACTCTAAATCTCAGCCTGGCTTTCTTAATAACCTGTTTTTTATTATGTAATGTAGGTGTCCTGTGCTGTATTATAGTATAATAGTAAACCGACCGGTACACATTGTAAAAAAAAAACAAAAAAACACGGCTGTGAAATCAGGTGAGATAAAGGATTTTGTCGAAACTCATTACCGTACATAAATATTTCTTCGCTTTTAGAACTGCAGTCCCGTTATGGGGACAAACCACTCTAATTCTAAGTAATTTGTCCCCAAAACGGGACTGCAGTCCTATAAGGGTTAAGGTTGCGTGGGATACTTCGATCGCGCGTACATACTACTCCTCCTCTGTATATAACTGCTGTGGAACTCGTGTGTGAACATCATCAATCATTTCGGCGCTTTTACTAGAAATATATCGCCAGAGTCTCGCCCGCCACCCTGTGTTTTTTCCCTCGTGGACCTTTTCTGGTCACGCTATGTGGCCATATACCTCTCCTGCCGCAGGCACGCGAATCCTGTGGCGTCTACACGTACGTGGTCTATCGCGTGCTCCGATATATCTGGTGTATATGTCATTCCATACACCCCCACCCTATTCCTCGGTCCATTGCCATATTATACCCCTGGACGTCCCGGCAGGTAGTGCGATACAGCAGCAGTAGTGTAGTAAGAAACAGGAAATCTGGTCCAGGCTGGATTTCTTATTTGAGAGGGGGTACTTGGGTATTTTCTACACAAATTTCAAGATAACGACTCCCGATTTTCTTGTTTTCCTCTTCGTCTTAGCCTCTGGCTTTCTTATTATATACCTGGTAGCCTTTTTCTTATTCGGCGTGCTGCGCTCTGTGTATATTCTCTATTCGCTACTGGTATACTCCCAGCGAGCTCCTCCTGGTATACTACTATTAATACTGCGCTGCATTATGTGCGCTTGGCTTTTTAGGTCCCACGAATTTGGGGACAAACTACTTGGAATTAATATGGGTTATATTTTTCAGTTCTGAATGGGTTAAATAGCGCGTTTTTGCGGACTAAACAGCGCTATTATTCATCGAAAGCATTCCCTTGTGGGATCAAGGCACTGGCAGTACAGCATCAAAATACCGGCGTAGACCCAACCCCTACGTAACCCTAATGTAACCACAAACCACTGGCCACGACTCGCACCCCAAACGGGCCAGAAACGGACCAGAACCGCGGCTGCGCCGGCTTCGTATCGAGTACGTAAAGCAACAAAATTCTGACTCTCGACTGTCGACCACGATTCCGCATTGCGGACCACGATATATTCACACCCTGGACAATTATCAATTGCCTAATTGTCTATTAATAGTTTCCTATTACAATTGACTGGCAATTGTGGTCGCCAATTCCAATTAATTGGAACGCATCGAGCTCWATGGTACAGGCAATTCCTATTAACAGACACCCACCAGGCCCTATCGTCCACCCAATTTATGCTAATATACACCCATCTACATTAATGGTTGAAGTAATTGCTATTAACAGTAACCACCGAAATCCCATGCTGAACCCATAGTCTATTGAAATATAATATCCCATTCTATTGTAACGCTAATGGACAATTGCAGAATATTTTCGCTGCCAATGGTTCTGGCAATTCCATTTAATTTATATTCTCCTAAATAAATTGTGCTGGCAATTCCATTTAATTGACACCCCTCTAAATAAATTGTGCTGGCAATTCCATTCAATTGACACCCTCCCAAATAAATTGTGCTGGCAATTCCATTTATTTGACATCTTCCCAAATAAATTGTGCTGGCAATTCCATTTAATTGACATCCTTCTAAATTATTTTGCGCGGGCAATTCAATTTAATAGGCATCTTTCTAAAGAATTGTCCTGGCAATTTCATTTATTTGGCAGGCTTCGAAATAAATTGTCCAGACAATCAGGCATTTCCATTCAATAGCCAATATTATGTTACCGGTCAATTGATTCCGGACGCTGCAATTGGAAGTTGACACATCAATGTATGTATGCATGAGGAAGCTATTTCTTAAAGTTGCAAAGGCAAACGATTCGTGAGGCTGTCTAGCGATTTGGAATTGCCGGACCAATTGATTAATGAAGCAGTCTATTAATTGGAATCGACCAGACAACATATTTCGGAGGATGCCCATTAAATTTAATATATCGGACAAAATGTTTGGCGGCCGATTAATCACTTGGAACATGTTTTTTTCATTCCCTTTCTGCTTAAGCCTTGGACAATAGGCATCGCAATAGACTATTGCGCCTACAATAGACGCACCGAAAAGTCTATTAAATGAAATGAGGCGGACAATTGATTATTACCATATTTCCGCAATTGGAATTGCAAAGACAACAACATATTGTAGTCCACCTACTAATTGGAATTGCTTAGGCAATTGTTTTAGAGCTCTGTTAATTAACTGGAATTGCCTCCTGCTATTTTTTCGCTTCGCAGACTCCAATACTCTATTACTTCTTCAATAGGATATGGGACCTACCCACAATGGACTGTTGCTTTTACAGTAGATCTCCCGGAAGTCCATTTAAACGGAATTGGTCGAGATCCTGCTTTCTTGGTGCACCTATCAATAGGAATGGTTCGGCCAATAGGTTTGTGTCCTGGTCTTCCAATAGATATTGTTTCAGCAATTATTTTCTGGTCTTGTCTCACAATTGAAATGGTTCAATCAAACCGTTTCTGCTCTCACCTTCCAATTGGAATTGTTTCAATAATTTCGTTTTGTTCCTTTCTATTAATAGGAATGGTCGGAGCAATAGGTTTCTGCCCTGACCTTCCAATTGAAATTGTTTCAACAATTAGTTTCAGGTCTTGCCTATCAATAGGAGTGGTTTGGTCAATAATAGGTTTGTGTGCTGACTTTCCACATTAAATTGTTGGTTGGGTCAATAGGCTTCGTCCTGACCTTCCAATTGTTAGTGTTCGATTTGTTTTTTTCTGACCTCGACAATTCCAATTAATAGACTGTACTTAAAGTCATTTGGTTGGACAGTTCCAATTGGTAGACAACACTCGAAATAAATTGGCTATACAAATCCGACTGATAGATCTCACTCAAAATAATTTGACTGGGCAATTTCAATTAATAGAAATAACTCGAAATAATTTAGTTGGACAATTGCATTTCATAGATAGCATTTGAAATCAAGTGTCTCGGCAATTCCAATTAATAGCCAGCACCTGAAATCAATTGTAGGCACAATGCCAATTAGTAGGCAGCACCCAAAATCAGTTGCTCGGACAATTTCAATTAGTATCCTTCAATCGAAATCATTTGGTTGGGCAAATCCAATTAATAGACAGCATCCGAAATCAGTTGTAGCCACAATAGACTATTGCAATAGGAATGGTCCAAATAATTGTGCAGGCAATTCCAATTAATTGACAGCACCCAAAATCAATTGTCCGGACAATTCCAGTTGGTAGGCAGCATCCAAATCTAATTACCTGGACAATTCAAATGAATATACTTCAATCAAAATCATTTGGTTGGGCAATTCCAATTAATAGACTACACCCAAAAATAATTATAGACACAATAGACTATTGAAATAGGAATTGTCCAGGGTGTGATATATATACCCATCAATCATCCCTCAATACTTGACAAACTTGAGTAAATTTTTGTAATTACACTGCTGCTGTCATTCGTTTGTAATTTGTTTCGTTTCAGAATTCGTTTTTTTGTTGGTATTTTTGTTCTTATTCTTCGGTTCGGCTCGTGTCGTTGTGTGTTCTCATACCCGGTATGCGATGTCATTTCAGTCAGTTATGTAGTTGTGCTTGCTTTAACCATTTATTTGGGGTCATTTTTTGTTTTTGGTTATTTCTGTCTCACAGTCTGTGGCCACATAATCTGTATCTCTCTAGGATTATTAGGAATCAGGGCAGGCACTGATGGGTGTACTGATGGACTGTGTGTGTGTGTGTGTTCTTCACATTAAACCTTCCTTTCTACCCGTCGACATCCAGCACACCCAGTGTCCGTGCCGATTCTTCATCCTAAAAAGGTACCAGTTCTGTGGTCACAAAAAATCACAAAACGTTGGTGGGTAGAAAGCAACGGTTTAACGTGAATGACTGTATCAGTTGTATCTATGTTTAATTCTTATTCGTTTTTTATTTTGTCTTGTTGTGGTTCTTATTATTTGGTTTCAGTGCTCTTGTTTGTCGTTGTTGTTCTGTCATGACTCCGGTACTGTTATAGCACCTACGCACTTGGCTACCCATTATGGTTGCGTTATTTAGTAGTTTAAGGTGTTTGTTTTTCTCTGTTTTCTCGCTTGCTTTACCCATTGATTTGCGTTTATTTTGTTTTTGTTTTTCTCTGTTTCTGTGACCACATAATCTGCATCTCTTTAGGATTAGGAATCAGGCCAGACACTGACTGGGTGTACTGATGATGTAGTGTGTGTGTCCTTTCTACCCGTCGACATCCAGCACACCCAGTGCATGCAGTGTCTGTGCCGATTCTTCATCCTATTGAGAGATACCAGTTCTGTGGTCACGAACTCACAAAACGTTGGGTACGAAGACAAAGAACGGGTTTAATGTTTCATGTGAAGACAACACACACATAATATGGAATATGGTGTCGTGCAGGGTAGAATGCATCCCTTTCTTGTCAATGAAGAGAACAAAAAAATCTGAAGTTGCAGAATAAAGCACGGAATTCTTTCTTCGGAAAAAGTTTCGTCTCAAAATACGAGTAGTTGGATGCGCGTGCGTGGTCCACAATTCGGAATAATGGGGGTAGACAGCAAGCAATGAATCAACGCCTACTCAACGTTGAACCCGGCAATCTCTCGTCCGGTCAGCTCGTGAGGAACTCTAATCCCCTAAACCATTAAAATCAAATATCTTCAGCTTGTGACAGACAGTGAACGTCTCACCCTACTCATCATGGAGCTTCGGTCCACACCTCACCACTTTTTCGAGAAAAACTCAGCCAGGCAAGTCAGGCAGGTCTGGCGCTAATCTCCATTTTTTCCTAATTGAGGGTGCCCATATTCCGCCGGTTTGACTGATTGAAATGGAATGAGATCAATGAATCATCATGTTCGTTCTTGGCCGTTCGTCCCATTTCGTACCCATTACGGTTGGAAAAAGTATATATATACCAGGCATCCCATTTTTTTTGTGGCTGGACCGTGCACAGGTTGACTCTATAATATCACATCAGGGGTATAATACCGTCACGGGTATAATACCGTCTGTGGGTGCCGCTGACACAGAGGATAGATTAACACACAAACATATATACAGCAACAATAAGGCGTATATGCATACATACATACATGCCTCAGACCCGGCGGCACACAATATCACTATAAATATTACCTCTGGTACTACATATACGAACGAGCAGCCATCATCCCAAGTGGCACCCTCGAGACAAATCTACCAGGTAGAAGTTATTATGATTGTTGTTGTTGTTGTTGTACAAGTACAGGACACCTAACAAGAAACAGGAAATCTGGTCCAGGCTGGATTTCTTATTTGAGAGAGGGTGCTTTCTACACTAACTTCAAGATAATGACTCCCGAATTTATTAGTTTACTCTAAATCTCAGCCTGGCTTTCTTAATAACCTGTTTTTTATTATGTAATGTAGGTGTCCTGTGCTGTATTATAGTATAATAGTAAACCGACCGGTACACATTGTAAAAAAAAAACAAAAAAACACGGCTGTGAAATCAGGTGAGATAAAGGATTTTGTCGAAACTCATTACCGTACATAAATACGAATGTCTTCGCAAAGGTTAACCCTTTTAGAACTGCAGTCCCGTTATGGGTACAAACCACTCTAATTCTAAGTAATTTGTCCCCAAATCGGGACTCCAGTCCTATAAGGGTTAAGGTTGCGTGGGATACTTCGATCGCGCGTACATACTACTCCTCTGTATAACTGCTGTGGAACTCGTGTGTGAACATCATCAATCATTTCGGCGCTTTTACTACGAAATATATCGCCAGAGTCTCGCCCGCCACCCTGTGTTTTTTTCCCTCGTGGACCTTTTCTGGTCACGCTATGTGGCCATATACCTCTCCTGCCGCAGGCACGCGAATCCTGTGGCGTCTACACGTAGTACGTGGTCTATCGCGTGCTCCGATATATCTCGTGTATATGTCATTCCATACACCCCCACCCTATTCCTCGGTCCATTGCCATATTATACCCCTGGACGTCCCGGCAGGTAGTGCGATACAGCAGCAGTATAGTGTAGTAAGAAACAGGAAATCTGGTCCAGGCTGGATTTCTTATTTGAGAGGGGGTCCTTGGGTATTTTCTACACAAATTTCAAGATAACGACTCCCGATTTTCTTGTTTTCCTCTTCGTCTTAGCCTCTGGCTTTCTTATTATATACCTGGTAGCCTTTTTCTTATTCGGCGTGCTGCGCTCTGTGTATATTCTCTATTCGCTACTGGTATACTCCCAGCGAGCTCCTCCTGGTATACTACTACTGCGCTGCATTATGTGCGCTTGGCTTTTTAGGTCCCACGAATTTGGGGACAAACTACTTGGAATTAATATGGGTTATATTTTTCAGTTCTGAATGGGTTAAATAGCGCGTTTTTGCGGACTAAACAGCGCTATTATTCATCGAAAGCATTCCCTTGTGGGATCAAGGCACTGGCAGTACAGCAGCAAAATACCGGCGTAGACCCAACCCCTACGTAACCCTAATGTAACCACAAACCACTGGCCACGACTCGCACCCCAAACGGGCCAGAAACGGACCAGAACCGCGGCTGCGCCGGCTTCGTATCGAGTACGTAAAGCAACAAAATTCTGACTCTCGACTGTCGACCACGATTCCGCATTGCGGACCACGATAAATTGTGCTGGCAATTCCATTTAATTGACATCCTTCTAAATTCTTTGCGCGCGCAATTCCATTCAATAGGCATCTTTCTGAATAATTGTCCTGGCAATTTCATTTATTTGGCAGGCTTCGAAATAAATTGTCCAGACAATCAGGCATTTCCATTCAATAGACAATATTATGCTACCGGTCAACTGATTCCGGACGCTGCCATTGGAAGTTGACACATCAATGTATGATATGTATGCATGAGGAAGCTATTTCTTAAAGTTGCAAAGGCAAACGATTCGTGAGGCTGTCTAGCGATTGGAATTGCCGGACCAATTGATTAATGAAGCAGTCTATTAATTGGAATCGACCAGACAACATATTTCGGAGGATGCCCATTAAATTTAATATATCGGACAAAATGTTGGCTGCCGATTAATCACTTGGAACATGTATTTTTCATTCCCTTTCTGCTTAAGCCTTGGACAATAGGCATCGCAATAGACTATTGCGCCTACAATAGACGCACCGAAAAGTCTATTAAATGAAATGAGGCGGACAATTGATTATTACCATATTGCCGCAATTGGAATTGCAAAGACAACAACAACATATTGTAGTCCACCTACTAATTGGAATTGCTTAGGCAATTGTTTTAGAGCTCTGTTAATTAACTGGAATTGCCTCCTGCATTTTTTTCGCTTCGCAGACTCCAATACTCTATTACTTCTTCAATAGGATATAGGACCTACCCACAATGGACTATTGCTTTTACAGTAGATCTCCCGGAAGTCCATTTAAATGGAATTGGTCGAGATCCTGCTTTCGTGGTGCATCTATCAATAGGAATGGTTCAGCCAATAGGTTTGTGTCCTGATCTTCCAATAGACATTGTTTCAGCAATTATTTTCTGGTCTTGTCTCACAATTGAAATGGTTCAATCAACCCGTTTCTGCTCTCACCTTCCAATTGGAATTGTTTCAATAATTTCGTTTTGTTCCTTTCTATTAATAGGAATGGTCGGAGCAATAGGTTTCTGCCCTGACCTTCCAATTGAATTTTTTTCAACAATTAGTTTCAGGTCTTACCTATCAATAGGAGTGGTTTGGTCAATAATAGGTTTCTGTGCTGACTTTCCAAATAAAATTGTTGGTTGGGTCAAATAGGCTTTGTCCCGACCTTCCAATTGTTAGTGGTCGATTTTGTTTTTTCTGACCTCGACAATTCCAATTAATAGACTGTACTTTAAGTCATTTGGTTAGACAGTTCCTATTGGTAGACAACACTCGAAACAAATTGGCTATACAAATCCGACTGATAGATCTCACTCTATATAATTTGACTGGGCAATTTCAATTAATAGAAATAACTCGGAATCATTTAGTTGGACAATTGCATTTCATAGATAGCATTTGAAATCAAGTGTCTCGGCAATTCCAATTAGTAGCCCGCACCCGAAATCAATTGTAGGCACAATTCCAATTAGTAGGCAGCACCCAAAATCAGTTGCTCGGACAATTTCAATTACTGTAGTATCCTTCGATCGAAATCATTTGGTTGGGCAAATCCAATTAATAGACAGCATCCGAAATCAGTTGTAGCCACAATAGACTATTGTAATAGGAATGGTCCAAATAATTGTGCAGGCAATTCCAATTAATTGACAKCACCCAAAATCAATTGTCCGGACAATTCCAATTGGTAGGCAGCATCCAAAATTAATTACCTGGACAATTCAAATGAATATACTTCAATCAAAATCATTTGGTTGGGCAATTCCAATTAATAGACCACACCCAAAAATAATTATAGACACAATAGACTATTGAAATAGGAATTGTCCAGGGTGTGATACATACACGTATACATATATAATACGGTATACCAGTACACAGCAGCGGTCTAACAAATCATGCACTGCTGCTGTCATTCCGTTTGTATTATGTTTCATTTCAGAATTCGTTTTTTTACTTGTCTTTTTGTTCTTATTTTTTGGTTCGGCTCGTGTCGCTGTGTTCTCGTACCCGGTACGTTACGCATCTCACTTGCTTTACCCATTAATTTGCGTTTATTTTGTTTGGGTTTTTCTCTGTTTCACAGTCTGTGACCACAGAATTTGTATCTCTCTAGGACTGGGAATCAGGACAGGCACCGGGTGTACTGATTACCCTAGTACTGAATGTAGTAGGGTGTTGTGTGTTTTCCACATTTAAACCGTCCTTTTCCCGCGATATCAGCACACTCGTAGTCCTAGTGTCTGTGCGTAATTCTTGATCGCCTAGCTATTCGTAGAGAGATACGAGTTTTCTGTGGGTCTACCAAAATCACAAAAACGTTGTAGAGAAGAAGGGTTTAACGTGGAAGATGGTTATAAATAACAGTTTGTATTCTGTTTCGTTTCATAATTCGTTTTTTATTTGTCTTTTTGTTCTTATTTTTCGGTTCGGCTTGTGTCGTTGTGTTCTCTTACCGGTAGAAAGGAAGGTTTAATGTGAAGAACAAACACACACCCGGTTTGTTTTTCTCTGTTTTCTCGCTTGCTTTACCCATTGATTTGCGTTTATTTTGTTTTTGTTTTTCTCTGTTTCTGTGACCACATAATCTGCATCTCTTTAGGATTAGGAATCAGGCCAGACACTGACTGGGTGTACTGATGATGTAGTGTGTGTGTCCTTTCTACCCGTCGACATCCAGCACACCCAGTGCAGTGTCTGTGCCGATTCTTCATCCTATTGAGAGATACCAGTTCTGTGGTCACGAACTCACAAAACGTTGGGTACGAAGACAAAGAACGGGTTTAATGTTTCATGTGAAGACAACACACACATAATATGGAATATGGTGTCGTGCAGGGTAGAATGCATCCCTTTCTTGTCAATGAAGAGAACAAAAAAATCTGAAGTTGCAGAATAAAGCACGGAATTCTTTCTTCGGAAAAAGTTTCGTCTCAAAATACGAGTAGTTGGATGCGCGTGCGTGGTCCACAATTCGGAATAAT
>MEHQ01002632.1:0-31289 GCA_008828725.1 Saccharina japonica
CAGAGCTGGCACGATGTACCACAGCTTGATGGCCCTCAGGAGCGAACTCGGCGTCTCGGAGTGTCTGTTTGGCCGATGCACTCCAAGTGCGTGGTTTAGGAGACCAAGCACGAGGGTGAGAAGCTTGGCGTGGGCAATAGCTAGCCCCGGCTGCACCTTAACAGCGGTGATGAAACGTTTTTGGAGATGTTCAAGAGAAACGCCATCGAGTGGCCCTGCTATTCCTAACGAATTTTGGTCCCAAGGGTAGCATAACTCTTCCCTCCATTCGCCGCAGTTGTTCTCCGGCCCTCCTCCAAGTCCTGCGACCGTAACGCGGAGTCCAGGATCAGCCTGAACTGCTGCCTCCAGTGATTCCCGTCTCCTATGGAGAGCTGTGCACCCACGTGTAGCGGAAGTGAGTTGTGCGTGTGACCCACCCCTTCAAATAGCTTCCACCACACACCACGCGTGCATAACATGCTGATTTCCACACGGCAGCCCTACCACTCGGTGCCCCCGAGCAACTTCCGCTCGGCACCCTCCGCACACCACGCCGTCTTGGCTGGCGCCAATGAATGCACGGAGTCTACGCTCCCCGATGTTGATCCTCCTCCCTCGCTACCTCCTTCTTCCCTGGGGAGCTCTCTCTCTTCGCCACCGCCCCCTCCCGAGGGAAGCTCGCTGCCCCCTCTCGACCCAGGAGCCGAGGTCCGCTCGCTGCCACCTCTCGGTTCAGGAGCCGGGGGTGGCTCACTGCCCCCGGGTCGAGGGATTATTCCCCGGTTCGTGACGGCCCCTCTCCCAGTGCTTGTCGCTCGTGACCCCCTCCCAGACCCACGCGGTCGGCCTCGTCCGCCTCTTGTGCCCCCCCCCTCCCCGGCTGCGCTACCAGGTTCAGAGGAAGTATCCCCAGGTGTTGCTGGCGTGGCGCTGGGCGGTGTCGGGGGGACTCCCGAGCGTCCCGACGGCGTGACATCCCTGTCTCTTGCTGATTGGAGGTTTGCCATGGCTACTACAGCAGCATTTCCTTGATCCACCTCCCCCCTTACCCGCGAGTCTGCCTCCGACGCCAGAGCTTCTCCTCCCGGTGGTGTCGTCCCCACCGCTGCAGGCAGAGGCAGCGCAGCACTTGGACAGGAACCTCCAACATTTGCCCCCATTCCACCTTGGCCGCCCTCGCGCGAGGGACATGCGCTTCCAGCTGACCGAGGGGACGTTCCCGTCGCCAATGTTGCAGAGGCGGTACTGAGCCGTGCCTGGGGGGTCTCCACTTGTCCCGCTAGCGCGGCATCCCTATTCCCCTCGGTGTGACGGCTTTCCACGGCACTCCCAGCGGCGCCTCCCTGCTCCACCTGCCCCCTAGTTTGGTTGCGGACCGCTTTCCGTCGCCGGGACCGTGCCCTCCGTTGTGGATACCGTCGTCGTCGGAAAAGGGGGCAAATCGTCCCCTGCCTCCAACGCGTTTTGGGCCCCGGGGGTCCACCCCGCCGTCGGAAGAGAAGGTAGCGCATCACCTTCTTCCCGCACGTTTAGTACATGATATTGTATACTCGTACAGGTACCCGGTATGATATTCCCGCCCGGGCAGTGTGCGTACGTATACTTTAGACGTTTCAAAAACGAAAATGAAATAGTACTGTACGACTGTACGAGCTGGGCCAGCCAAAATAATGTTTTTAAAGCAGATTGGCCATGCCCCGACCAATTTAACGAATTTGGACCTGAAATTTGGACACAGTGTACTGTAGATCATGTACTAACCAACACACTTGCCGCCTGCCCTTTTATTTTTTGTTTTCCTCGAGAGAGATACGTACGACGATCCAAAAATCGAAAAAATGCAAAAGCGATCAAAACTACTTGAAAAAAAAAAAAAAAAAAAGAGGGCAGGCGGCAGGTATTTTTGCACGTACGGTTCAAAGACGTGGTTAAAATGTCAGAGTAAAACTCTCAAAATTGGTCGGGGCACGGCGGAAATACCATTTTTCCGTAATTACTTGACTTATATATGGAATCGAGTTTTGGTCATATTTCTTGATGGGTGGAGAATTGGGCAACGAAACTTACATCGATCTTCTCCTTGTGTCTTCAGCATTGTCTCCACCAAATTTCATGTTGATCGAAAATGACATTTTTTATACGAAATTATAATGAAAAAAATGTTGTTTTCGAGTTTTCGCGGATATCTCGGCGAGATCGAGTCGAGAAAAAAATATGTATATAATTTTTTATATACCGTTTTTTTTTGCACAAGCACTGGTATGTCAGGGTTGGCGCTTCAAATTTGTGTAGCCTAATTCGCAGTGGTTCACGAGATTCGACTTTATTTAGGAAGCTTTGTACGTTTCTTGGCTGGCCCAGCTCGTACGTAGCGCATTGTTCTCGTATTACTCCACTATTCGAGCAGGAAAACCTTCGACCGTGTCCTCGGGTACCCGTGTGCCCGGAAAAAATAGGGTATCTTATTATATTCCTGTTGTTTTAGAAGGGGCAACCTCCACGTCGAACGATCTGGCAGGGCTCTGGCTCCGAAAAATGAAAAGAGTCGAATAATGGCCGGGTGCCCCTTGGTGGCGGATACCCGGGTATTCCCGCCTTCAGCAGGATTCTTCTGACACACCTGGAAAGGCTACGTACGGCAGGCTGCCGGAGCTGTTTGAAGAGCTTAAGCTTCCCCTCCCGGAGTTTGCTATCATTTTCCAGGGGCTTCCTCCAGCCTCTCGCCCACAGCTGCGACGTTTTTTTCTGTCGTCATTCGGGTTCGCGCGCGCTCTCTCAGTTTCCACGTTCCACTCTCTCCCGACTCGCCAAACAAAATCGCTAAAATCTAGCCTTCCGCCACCAAGACCCGAGGGTGAGGCTTCCCTGACCCCTTACACATTTCACGGTCGCGCCCAATGTGCCCACTGTCATAGTTACTATTGTGCCTCGGTGAGCTGGTTTGTCGCCTCGGATCCACGGAATGGTACCATAGATCGCATAGGGATGGGCAGCAATGGGTTGTGACTCTAAACCAGGGTGTATTTGTTGTTTTTCCCGTTCAGGTATCGCCTCTACGAACATCTGGAACTCCGTCATAAGCTTATCACTTATCAACCCTCTTACCCCATATTGCTTATCACCCCGCCGGGTGACTGCTCGCGACTCACGTGGAAGTCTTCTTAGAGATTGGCGGCACTTCAAGAACTATCTGAGGTACGGGCGGAGTTAGTTCGTGTCGTTCTATTAGCTGGATCATTGGTGCATCCTGATACACCCAAGTCAAGGAGTTTTCTGACTCGTCATTATTGTTTCACTGCTTCCACAGCAGTTCCCAGGGAACCTCTGCCCTGCCTCGGTGACCATCCCAGACAGGTACGCGTAGACAGGCTAGCTACTAGAGAGAACATAACTGCCAGGTGGGCACCTTTGTTAAACTCTAACGCGAGTGTTTTGCCTGGCCATCATGCGGCTCGTCCGTTCTTTTATTGCTGTTGCTATGCTGACAAACACAGCTGTAGGTACAGCAGTAAGTGAGATACCGCCAGGTATGACCAGGTTGTAGTTGTACTTGATGTACTGCTGTAAGCAACACGTAATCGTAAAGCAGCAGCGACTGCTGTTGCTACGCTGTACTCCTGTTGCCCAGTAGGTTACCGGTTCGACTTGAGCATCGCTCGATATTTACTCGGTCTGCTTGGGCATCTAGAGCGACGAGTGCCTGATAGATTCCTGGTACATTCCCGGGGTACAGCAGTACCAGGGTAGCCTGGCGCCTTTGCACCTACTTCTTACAGCGGTACCAGGTGGTATTTACTGCTGTGCTGACACGTGCCTGGTACCGGTCAGCATAGCAGCACAGACAGCAATTACCTGATACCTGGTACCTGGTACACAACAGGACTTGCAGCAGCAGCACGAGTAAGGAGTCGCAGGAGCACGCACGACAAGTACACTGGAGCGCAAGCCCCTATAAATACGCGTACATACCTATGGTACCGCCGTGTGCCAGGTGCCAGATGTACGACGCGGCTTGACCCGGTGAAGCTTTAGCTATAGATTACACCAGTACAGAGTACGAGCCTCGTAGGTACCAGGTACAACGTGCATAGACTATACACAAGAGCTTTGTTGGCCGTGGTGTGACTGGTATACTACTGTGTGTGTTAACATCGTATCATACCGCGACGATGCTCAAGAGACCGCCATTATACGAAACAACGATGATGACCATGATCATGATGGTAAAATGGGCGCGGGTATCTTGGTGCAGAGGGGGTTCCAGCGTTCCAGCGGGCGTGTTGCTGTTGATTCTTCGTGTGTTATTATTACGGGGGGGCATAGTCAATACTAGTAAATGGGACCTTCGGTACACACAAAAACCTACATATTTGCCTGTTTTTACTGACAATGTTTGGTCCTATTTAGTCCTATTTACTATGGCCCTCCGTAATAGCTTTTAATACTTACAGTGATATTATTAATATTAATATTAATAGTGTCTCCAGAAGACTCAGATCTGCGCCGCGCACGAATACTGCTGTTATGTAAGTACGTGGTATTTAAGTATTTAACAAAGTGTAAGAATATCGCCCCATGCGTTGTCATACTGCTGTCTAGCTCTTCGTTCAGCACAGCTCTTGCTTGCAGGACGAACAAAAACCACGCCCTCCCATCCCATGCCACACCTCGTACCTGCGTATCATCAACACCAGATATCGCGCAAGCGCATCGGCATCAAACCGCTGGGCTCAGCGATGCCCCGTCCGCGAAGGGATGGTGGAAGCACCGCGGATTCGGGCGCGTGGCTGGCAACGAGGCAAATGGGGGCCATGCTGCGAAAGAATGCGTTGCTGAAGAGGGCGGACTGGCGGCAGACAACAGCAGAGGTGGGCGCTCTCGCCCTTTCATTTTGGTGGCCATCGAGACATGTCGTGTGTTCGCTTGGGTGGTATATACCACGCATAGACGTAGAGATTCCGTGATTGAAAGCGACGGTCTGCCATTGATAACCGGACGCTGATGGACTAGCAATGCATGCATCCTTTTTTGCTGGGTTTCTAACAAAGGTTTGTTGTTCTCAGATCGTCTGTTGATCACCTTGGAGGACCAGTACAGCAGCGGTTAGTTGCCGTGTGACAGGAGAATCTCCCTTGCTACTTGTTTCCATCGTTGTTGTGCGTTGATAATGATACTCGCGCCTTGAATGCAATCACCGGCGCGGGGTGAGCATTTACAGCAGGGATAATCCGTGTTTTGCGGCTCTAATCGCCGATGGGCAGGTTGCGATCCCGGCGCTGTTCATGCTCCTTCTCGTGTGGATCAAGTCGCTGACTACAGTGTACGATAGCCCCGCTGCTGAATACTCGTGCGGGCAAACGATCCCATGGCAGTACGAAGATCGCCTCAATCCTGCCACGTTTGTGGAGACGCCGTTATTCCAGTGTCTGCAAAAGCCCCCGAACTGCAGCGCCGACAACTACTATCGGGACGAGGGAGGAATATTCGAGCAGATGGGGCTTGAGGGGGTGAGTGCAGAAAAAGGTCGATGTTGATGTTATTGCTGCCATCTTAGGGCTAGGGTGACAAAATACAAGCGCCGCGGGTAGGGGGGATGTTGGGCAAGTCGCATGAAGGGTGATTTGCATCCTACTAAGAACCGCTTGTGAGGCGGACCTTCTTGCATATGGATGAAAGCATTGAATCGATTGATTTTTTTTCTGGTGTCGCCACTTCCAAAGACAGCAATGGGCATGCTATGTAACTGGCTCATAGATGCCTTGCTATGTGCGTGGTAGAGTTTTGGAGGCGTATCATCACGTAGAGGGTCGGATTCAGAGGGTAAGATTCGATGCGGGATCAGCAGGTCTCAATTGAAATGGCATTTTGTTATGCTTTAGATTGACGCGTTGCAGGAAGGCCTCGAACCCCCCTCCCTAGTTTATGTTGAAACAAACTGCCGAGGCGGTCCAGTCAATGCAAGTTGGTCACTCCACATTGAACCGCGCACCAAGCCCTAACACGGTCATCTGTCTTGCCGACGTCGTGCTGCTCGTCTTCGCCATCGCCGGAAGCAGCTCTTCCCTACGGTCGGGTTTATGGAGAGTGGGGAGGGATACCCGTGGTACGGCCTGACGGTCGGAGACAATTCCAGAGTTTACACAGATTTCGAGTATTTGATAGGTAAGCCATGAAACCGTGAGTGAGACAGTCTGTCATGAGTGGGATGACGAGTTCCGCGCCTGGGTGGGATCGAAGAGCGACACGCACGCCAAGCTAAGCACGGCTTGAGAAGGGAATGCCTCGCGTTAGAGGGGTACACGCGTTGGCACCGACAGTTCAAGACTGACGTTCGGACTGAACTCAACACACTCAACGGGTTTTGTGGTTGAAGATATAGTCCCTGGTGTCTACTGTTACTATATATCAATAGCGATTAGGGATGCAAGATAAGGCCACATTGTGTTGAAGTTTCGATCGATCAAACAGTAGTGACGTACCAGGTACGTAGGGCCATTGTATTCCCCTTTCGAGCGATCGCTTCCCCCCCTCGCCCTGCTTCTTGAAGGCGCCCCTTTAGCCTTTCGCGTCAGTGCCAGACCACCACATATTCGTTAAAGTATATACCAGTATCTTGTATCTTAATATTGATCGGCGCATGTTTTGTATTTGCCATTTTCGGGTGCGTGCCCCCCTCACAGGCGTGTCCGCGGACAACCCTTCCCTGGACCTTCGGTCAATGGCTCATCGGCTCCTAGACAAAGGTCAGAGGGCGGTTATAGCGATTGCTCCGGCCGTCGAAGACACGTCCTCAAGAAAACCTTCCTCGGCAGAAAATTCCGGGGGAAATTATTCGCCGGGTGTCCCGAAAAATGGAGCCGGTGGCGACACGGTAGAGATGGGACGGGGGCGTGAGTTTGGTGGTCCTGACGATGTGACGGCGGGCGGGGAGGGGGGAAGCTCCGGGCCAGAAACTTTGGCAGCGGAAGCTTTTGGGTCGTGGTTGGTCGATGAGCTTGGCGGACCAAGGAGGTGAGTTTAAAAGGGCCGACGTGTGACGTGGCTTCGCCACGTGCTACGTACGTACTTGTAGCCTTGTAGTTGTTGAAAGTGTTGTCCAAACAGGACAGTCCTCTTCAGATATAGAACTGGTTTGATTTTTAGTTTGACTACTCTTGGTTGTTTGTTCTGCGTACCCCCTACGAATAGTAATCGCCAAGCAGGGGATCTGGCGAATGGGGACACATGTATAGAGAGTGCCGCACCATCATCGTCGTCCAGCAGGGCCTACTTGCCGTCCAAAACTGTGCAAACGTACGAGTTGCTGCGCGGCGTATTTCTCACGCCGATGCGCTTCCGTTCGCCGTGGAAAGGCTAGTCAATGAAGAGCACACGTTTACTGTAGTCGCGACCTTGAGATGCAAGTTCTAGAAGAGCACGTTTCGCATCGTTCTGTGTATGAAGTTCGCTAAGTAACTCGCAGGGTAATGCGTTTGAATGTTACACGATTTACATCCCCCGGCGCTACATGGTCTTACTTGCGCCTCGACCCCAACACCCGTGCCCGCTCAGCTCCTTGGCGGGTGCGGTCCGCGTCTTCCCGTCGGAACAGGCTATCATCGACTACGTTCGGGGTGAGGACTACGACTCCACAACGAATGACCCGCAAACTTCTGCCGCGAGCAAGAGCTTCTTATCGGTTGACGGAGAGCTGTTGGAGCGGGATAGTCGTCAGGACGGAGAGGAGTTTAGGGAATGGACTGGCGGGCAGCGGTCAGTGGAAGGGGGTAAGGTGGGCATGGCAGTGATTTTCAACAAGGCGCCGCTGGAGGGAGGGGTGGCTACGTGGGATTACACTCTGAGGTTCAACTACACGTACGGGGTGTCCATGTTCGAGGATCAGGTGAGGGGAGAGAAGAGTTGCGCTGTTGCGTCAAGGGGTGCGGAACGTTACGGTTGGTTGTCGCTTGTCAGTCTTTGCCCGCAGGCGACACCGGCCTTCGTTCTGCAGTGACGGGATGGCTGCACGCACGACGGTTTCTTTCGGCTTCACTTTCGAATCGTTTGAGTGCTGTCGTATTTCGCCTGGGCGGAACTGGTGGGGAAGCACGCACACGTATACACGCGGGCCGCTGATTGTATTAGCCATTTACCGTAGATGGCATCCCCACGAACCGATGTTTGGTTGTGGTAGGGGGCTTTTGTTTGTCCGCACCTTGTTGTTTGCCCGCACCACACCATGGAGTGTAAGGGCCATGCTTGACAGTCTGTTATGGAGTGTTTTACATTCAATCCGCTGCGGGGCAATTCAGGCGCAACACGCGAATTGGGTTCGGACATTCGAAAGTTGCGATGTCGGCGGTGCATTATGCCGGCAAGCGTGGGAATCGTGTATGGCTCCCGTGCTGGTCGTCTGCTAGTAACGAACGACAAAGGTATCAGTTGCCGTGCAGGAAATAGGAGACTATTTCGCATGGGTCTCGTAGTGCCTTGGCAAAGTCACAGCACAGAATGATTTGGCATCCGGCAGGGCGTTCAATGCGGATGTATCTGCTACTTTACCGTCTGAGCGATGTGGTGCCCGGACCTGTCACGCCCCGTTGGCATCGTGTAGTACTATAGTATGATGTACGTGGTGGAGAGACAACGGCAGTGAGTGTGCAATGTATACGTGTCCTCCTTAGACCGGCACCCACGTTTCGGGGATACACTTGTTGGGTTCAGAGGGGGTTGCTGTTTGCGATTGTCAAAGTGTTAAGCCGACTGTTTACTCGTTGCGCTGAGAGAGCACGAGGTTTATGACACAAGTGCCCTTGACGTGACGTCCGGTCCCTCCCCGCCTTGACCCCAACCGCTAACTCCCGGACTCGGTGCAATGGCAGGCAACATGCCTGTATGGCGGCTGCAAAATGACGTACAAGCTCCCCTCCACTCTGGTGAGCCGTCCTTCAGACTCTTCTACCCCGGTGTCTCCTATATGGACAACATGTTCAATGTACACCCAAACATGTTAAACGCGAGCATCAAGAGTTGGAAGTGCGCAGGCATGTCGGTATCGACGGGTGATGTGTGTGATGCAAAGGCCGTTCGTACGCATCCAATTGTTGTGAGCCAGACGTTTTGGCTGGCGTTGACGTGGCCTGAGACTAGACAAATCGGAGACTCGAGAGCAGCCTGGACAAAACGAAAAGCGGTGTTGTCTCATGAAATACAATCGTAAACTTGTACCGTAGTTCTTAGTCGTGCGTGCGGCAACCTCCCGACCCCCGACACGGTGGGTGGTGCGCGAGCGTCCCTACTGCGAGATATTCTGACTGCGCCGCAATGCCACCTATCGATGTTTTTCCTCGAACAATGGTCCAATGTGTCCTTGTCTGCAGGAAACAACGGCCTCCTTGGAACGCCCCCCGAGTTCTTCCCACATGTTTGGGTACGCTTACAGTGGCTTCCTGTCGATTCAGAAGGCGGTGGACGAATACATCCTCTCCGAAGCGGCTGGGGAGCGGATGTACCTCAACGTTTCCATGGGACTTTTTCCTGAACAGGCATGTATAGCGCCGCGTGAAACCTTCCTCATTGTACTACGTGAGGCGCCTCGTCGGGAGGGCAGGAGTGCCGTGTTCCGATCGCTGCTGTCGCCCGAAAGTAGCCTACGACCGACCCGCTGCAGATTTGAAGACTGGCCATGCTATTGCGTATTTGTTGGTTGGAGAGGCCTTCTCGCGTGGTACCTCCACCGTATTACGGGCACATATCATAAGCGGGCATACGTTTGACGTCGCGCCAACGCACTCAGCGTCTTCCTGGGACGTCGATTAGGTTACAATGGATATATCGCGATCGGACTTCCTCGTAAGGAAACATTGTGCCGCTCGCAGGGCTCGTGCCTCTGGTGCTGCCGGTGCTATTGTATAGCTGCGGGTGGTGATGGTGGCGGTGGTGGTATTCCACGCGACCGGCAACACCACGTGCATCAGATCCAAATACGGCTTGACCACCGATGACGTTCGCCGTCAAATCGCACTCTACAGATTTGGACGAGTACAACAATAGATTGAGCACGGCCATGGGCCTGGGCTGAGAACCGAGTCTGTGACACAGTGACGTCCGTCATGTCCGTATGCTGAGTAAGTGTTGATCTGTCTTGTTTTTGTCGGTACATGGTGAATCGTTTTTTGTTGCTTACGTGGGGCCTGGCCTTGCTCGGTTATCGGTTTGTGCCTGCAGGCGTACCGCACGGATCAGTTTCAACAGATAATCGCTAGCACCCTGGGAATCTTCTACATGCTCGCCTTCCTCTACCCTGTTTCAAGATCCGTCAGGTAAGAGTGAACACTTTCGTGAACCCTCCTCCACAAGAGATCCACGTTTCGTTTTTATGTGCCGTTTTCACCTAGCTCGTTGAAAGTTATTGCACCTTTTAAGTGACGATTGACTTGTTTCACTGTGATCCGTCGGCTGGGCAGACCATGGCATGTCTCGCCTACAATGTTCTTGGGCAATAATGTGTCGCTAGATAGTCGCGCTCTTATCTTGAGATAGCGACGAAGTGAAGAAATTCTGAAGCGCTCGCCTGTGTCGCGGGCGACCATGGTTGTGTGGGATTCTCCAGACAGCCAACAAAATGCGTTCACCCTAGCCAGCAGCGGTATTGCAGCGCAGTGTCCGCGTGAACCGAAGGCAGACTTACGGTACGGGTAGAAGTTAGTTTGAGGCTGAGGCTATCTGTGTGTCCGAAAAGTGTTTTTTCGGGCGCGCCATGAAGCAGCTGCAGCTTTTTAATGCTGTAGTGGAGTGGCTTCAGGGAGACCGTATTGAGACATTGTCGGTGGTGCTGCTGTGTGGAACTCTTTGAGCGTTAAGGCGTTCGGTCTCTTTCTGCCGTGCTCTTTACTGCGGATTTGCAAACAGAGGTGTGAATCGGATCATATGGAGAGCACGGCATGGTGATTATGATCCCATGGACGTGACGAAATGCTGGGCAGTTCTCGCGTGTTGCCAGAGGTGGAACTCCCGTGTTTTGTTTTTGCACACATTTTTACTTCTCCTTCAGGGGCTTGTTAGCTATTGTTATGGACTACCACTCACTATGGCGGTGTACCCGGCAAGGATGGCAACGTTGTCGATATTTTCAACTCTGCGATATTCTCCTTTGTTTCGCTCGCCAGGGTGCTGGTCAGTGAAAAAGAAGGACGGATGAAGGAAGCGCTGCGGATGATGGGCCTGCCGGACCTCATCTACCACGGCTCGTGGCTGATCACTTTCCAGGCGCAGGTGGTGAACCGTACTCCTTTAGGGTAGATTATTAATAGCAGTGCAGCTTTACGATGTGGGTCGTGTGGTGCCACCGACACAAGCAAGAAAGGCCCAGCGTTCACCAGGTCTGCGTGGTGAGGGTCGCATCGCGCCCGGGGTGTTTCTACGCGACACACGTGCCCTGGTCTTCTACTGTAGTGGCTGGCATGGCATATGATAACACGTGTAGCACGACTCAACGGTTTTGCGTTCTGTAACCCTCGAGCCATGCACACCCAGATGCCTGAGCCTCGCCTCATGCTCGAACTAAATGACCTTCGTGATAGCGGGATAGATTCCTGGCTTCTGCGCTTATGTGCGCAAATGGTCAAGACGGAATCATATTTTGTATGTGGCTTGCCCACTTTTTCATCTGGTATGGTAAGGTTGGCGCATTTTGCTTGGTGTCTCACATGTGTTGTCAACAAGGCACTTGCAACTGCCTGGTATGACGTGAGTGTACCTGTATGTTGAAGGGTTGACGGGTTTCCTTGCGTGGCCTGTCCTCTGGTCCCGTATTTTTACTTACTATCAGTATGCTGTGTTTCGTGGTCAGACAGAGTGGAGTCCATCCGTGGATGATTTTGTGTGTGTACGCCGGCACCATTCTGGTACTGTTTTGTTGACCTTCTCGCTCCCACCTACCCTTGAATGCCTCACCCACGCTCTGCTTCTGTGTGGCACTTTGCTCATTGTGCGCCACTACGGCAGTGGCTGGTGACGAACGTCCTTGTCCTTCTGGTGGTGCGGACTTCGGTGTTCCGATACAGCAATAAGTGGCTGGTTTTCCTGTGGCTGGAGGCCGTTGCGCTGTCCGTCATGGCCTTCTGCTTCTTGCTTTCCACCTTTTTCTCCAGGCATGTCTCTCTGATGGGTTGTGGTCAGGTCCATTGCTGTATCGCTTCTGCGTTTTTTTGTTGAGGCACTGGTATTGCCCTGCCGCCGTGTTGCTGTTTGTTGAAAGCGCTTTATTTTTGTGTCGGGGTTATTTGCACATTGTTGATGCCATCGATATTTGAGGACTGCTGCCGCTGCCACTGGACGCTTTGATGTCTCACATGTGGTGTTGGTGCGTGATATCTGACATGACGCCCGATTGCTTGGTGGGCTACTCGCTCGTGTTTGTGAAAAGTTGATGAACGGGTTATCCCGGCGATCACTCAGGACCCGTGCCATGACCTCAAGCATGAGCAGAGCGATATACTTTTCTCACAGCGATTTTCCCATGGTTCCAAGGTTCCCCGCGTACCACCGTCTTGCCCCCCATGTGCTTGCCTTGACCCATTGCGCTACAACGATGTTTTCCCATCGGAAGGGCGTGATAATATTGATGATTTTTTCCGTTCCGGTCCGTGTCGGCCGTACGGCAAACAGGTCAAAAACTGCGGCAACGCTGGGCAGCGTTATTTTCTTTGCGGCGTTTTTCCCGTACTACTACGTCGGTGGCGAGGCGCAGACCGAGGTTTCCACGAAGACATGGGCCTCTCTCCTAGGCCCGACGTGTCTTGCGCTCGGCAGCGACACGTTTGCCGCCTTTGAAGGAGGTACGTCGTACACTTTCTCGTGGTTTTTGGAGTCTGAACTATAAGTGGGACGGGTAGTCTATGTTGTTTTTTGTAACAGGTGGCCATGCCGATGGTTCGATATCGATTGGACGATCAAGTTCGGAGTGTTTCGGGCAGTAGTCGGACGTGTTGTGTGTTCCTTGGGTGTTGAGTCCTCCAACTGAGTGTTTCCCAACATCAAACAGCAATGCCAACAGTGCTGTCTCAGCAGATTCTCCGAGAAGTTGTTTTGCATTTTTTTTTTGTATCGCCATGCTCTGCCCCTTGGTCACTCAGTACTCAGATGCCATGCCCCCTCACCTCCCGCGGTGCCTGCCATGCATTATTCGTCGCGCATTGGGTCAAGCACCTACTATGTTTTCGTGCTCACTCCACAGTGCTCACTATTGCTAGGTACCGATATGTAGCGCACCGAGGAGCCCATTAGGGCCGCTGTCCAATATTTATGTATCCGGTCCGCCAAACTCCAGATATTTCGCACATTCTTCCACTCTTTTCTCTTCAATCGGATTTGTATTTCAATAAATCATGCTCCGAACAAATTTTCCGGTCAATTCTGCGAAAAAAATATGACTGACGTCATCATCCACTGCCAATTTTCCATTTTTTTTATTTGTTCCGAAAATTGACGTCACGATTCCGGATGACGACACATGTCGACCAGGGATTTTCCACCAATCAAACATTCCAACCGAAAAAAATGACCAATCAGAAAACTACGGGCACGAAATCTTAGTAGTCGTATTCCGGCCCTTCGTCTTATCGACGCTGCCCGCAGTCTAAAAAGGCGCATGCCATGCCCTCGGCAAAGGGGTAGAGCCAGCGGGTTTCGAACCCAAAACCAACCGCTGCGGAGACTTGCGACCAATCTCTACTCTGCCGGTTATAGCCCGTCCCGGCACACACTCCCTCGGGTCCCTTAGAGGAGTTTTGGCTCGTCAACGTGGCTCCCACGGTGACTATTTAGTACTGCGAGCTGTATCCTGTGTATCGTACTATAGACGTTAGAGTTGGCAAATAGATGCTCAGACCTACGATAGAGCGTGTTCACCTTTGTGTGTGTGCCGTATGCGCTGATGTTTCCCCCCGTTGTCCGTGCGCAGGCCTTGTCGGGGTCCAGGTCTCGAACATGAATCAGAGCTACGAGGGCCGACTTCCGTACGTGAACATGGTGCTAATGCTGCTCGTCGATGCGGTGCTGTACTTTCTCCTAGCGTGGTACCTCGATCAGGTGAAGAGTGGGGCACCCCCAGAACTGTAACATTACAGCAGAGTTGTTGAGGTTGTCCCCACCTTGACATGAAACAAAGTTTTCACTTCGTGTTACGAGGGGGTGCTGGTATTACGAAGGACGATAGTGAATAGGACCAAATGTTGTTAGTACAAATAGTTTAATATATAGGGGTTTGGGTGTACCGTAGGTCCTATTTAGTCCTATTGACTATGCCTTACCTCCGTAATGGTAGTCACGACGGTTGGTTAGTCATGATGACAGCCATGTGATCAGGGTTATGTACTTTGTTTTATGGCCTAGGCGTTTTCAGCTTTTTTTGTTAGCATACGGAAATATTGCGAAACCGTCGGCAGATGTTTAGTGTCAAGAGTTGAGATTTTTGCTTGCTGCACATATGATGCAGTGCGAAGAACCCGGGCGCACACGGTCTGCTGATCACGGGCAGAGCTGTCGCTCGAGAAATACGATAGCACTTTCAAGGGCTGCATTCCTTGAATGCCGCCAAGGGCGCAACACTTTATTTGCAACGCTAGCTGCCGCAAGACATTATGTATCGCTATCATGAGCACCGGGCATTGCTCGTCTTGGCTGACTTGCCCCTCTCGTGCTCGTGTGGTCATCTTGCCGAACGACTAAAACAGGTTATCCCTTCAGAGTTCGGCACGCCACGCCCATGGCACTTCCCTATCTCGGACCCCCTTAGATGGCTACGCGCCAGGACCGAACACGAAGCAAACGCTGCTAAAAGGTGAAAGATCTGGTGCCCTAAACTCTTCGACTTTGGCGTTATTCATTAGCGCATGCCCTCCGTTCGCCAATTAGCGTGAGCCATGCCAAACGGCACTGTCTATGCTTAACCGAATTGTTTAGGACCTGACTTTATGTAGAGGTGGGAGACACATCGGCGCAGTGTGGAAGCTTCAGCGAAGAATTGCGCCATCCCGCCACAATTTTTACACCACGGCACATTGCAGCAGCAGTAAATGTTGTCGTTGCTGCTGCTAGTGTGGCGATTTCACTGCTGACATGTGGTGACATGTGGTGTTTCTTGGTGCTCTCGCTGTTGTGTCACGTTCACTGCTATTGTGTGTGATTCGTCACAACCCTGTTTGTTCTCCCCAATGCCTTGTTGGTACTGGACCCACGGGCATATAGGATACATATCTCCGAATCCACAGAAATACGATTACCGTGGTACGTGGTTGGTTCTGGTCTGTAGCTTGGGGTGTGTCGACATTGGAGTCGTACCTCGACCATCCCGCCCGCCCGCCCCCCTAGACATGCTTTCGAGAAAATCGTATCAGAAGTTCAGGGTTAGAAATCAGGGTTGTTGGGGTAAACTCAAAACAATATTTCAAATGCCTCGATTTTCCCGTCCCCCTCATCGGATATATGTGGCGTTGACAAAACAAAACTGCCACAGCATAAGGCAACATAAGGCAACACTATTAATATGTGTAGGCGGAGACACCTGTTCTTGCCCGATCTGACCGATGCTCGATGCATTCCATACCCGTTCCAGGTCCGGCAGCAGAGACGCGGGGGCACGCGAGGCAGACGAGGACAACGACGGTGACCTGGGCACCCCACTTTTGTCTCAGCATAGGGCCTCGAGAGAAAAATCGTCTTCTGCCGGAGTGCCAGGGGTGCACCAATACGACCAGGAAGGGGGGGCTAAGGTGAGGGTCTTACACGACACTACGGTGTCAAGAACGAAGTCGTAGTCGAGATATTTCATAGTTTGGGTCTTCAGATGGAATAACACTCTCGCCAGAATGTGGCATGTTGTTTTTTTACGGCGGCAACACTGAACGGGGGCGATCCACCGCTATATCAGTAGTAGCGGCGGCAGGCATACCGGTAAGTTGAAGCGAAGGCGATGGTGTGGTGCACAGTGAGGCATCCCAAGCTTGACGAGTTTTGCTACAATTAACACTCGCTGTCGCTGCACGGTGCTATAGATTTTCTCGAAAGTTTAGCAACATGCTCGCGCTGGCTCATGCATCGTACGTCATGTGAATGGAATGCTGTCTGCGCTGTCCTTCAACCATGCCAAGGTGGAACCGGTTGGGCCGCAGCTAGCAAGGCAAGTCGCCGAGGGCAGGACCGTGAGCACAAGAGGTCTAGTCAAGGTATGTTTTGATATACCGTACCAGGTACGATGGTGTCAGCAAGAGACGGAGAGGGGCGGCGTGTAAACGTATGGATCGGGCAGTGAGTGAAGACGAAACGATGTTGGGGTCAGAGGATACAGAGCATGACGTAACCAAACCAGATAGGTAGTAGGTGATCGCGCCCCCCAAAACATTTGTATGTAGGACAGACTTTCAGAGGCACGGCAAGTCTGTAAATATTGGATGCAGCCGGTATCGGCCCTAGGTTCGTGCGCTGACCACTGTTATTTTGTGTTTTGTGGTTTACCAGACTAAACTAAACTGGGTGTAGGCACTTCGACGGAGGCTGTACTTGTTTTTGTGCAAAGGATCCGGCACTTTTTTTTAAAATGGTGCCGCTGCACGTAGTGCGTGGGGCACTTGAATCAAGTTTGGGTACATTTCTACTAATAACTACAATTTTGTTGCTGTCGACTGTTGCCCTGTTTGCTTCTGTCTTTCGCTCCCGCTGATGCTGTAACTTACCGTATTACATACCGTTTAACATTCCGTACTACATAGGTATACGGCAACGGCAAGGTAGCCGTGAAAGGGCTGGACGTTGACCTCTTCGAGGGCCACATATCCGTGCTGCTAGGGCACAACGGAGCGGGAAAATCGACCGCGATTTCAATGATCACCGGCACGCTGCCTCCCACGAGGGGAGACGCCTTCCTGAGGTGGGTTGCAGAGGCGCCACCGCCGCCAGATTGGTGCTCGAGGGCCCCACCTTATCTCAAAAGGAATCTCGATTCCATTCAAGCGCGCGTTGTTTGACGTCATGCTTATCTGGGGCCGGAGGGGGGGGGGGGTACTCATCTGTTGCTTGCCATGTTATATTCGTCTATGTTTATCATCCCTCTAGAGACACACGGGGGGGGGGGGGTCGTTACTCATGTCGTGCACGGCCGTGAGTCATATGACCATAGACCTCGCATCCCTACAATGCCGGGACGGAGCGCGTTGGGTTTTCACCAACCAGGGGGGGGGGGGTAGTTCTATCGGGCATCGTGCGATTGCTGAATCCCCGCAAAATATACTATTTTTTTAACGCGATGGTGTTGTGTTATCATGCGTCGTCCTTGCGACCCCCTCGCAATGCCGCTGTTCGGCACTCTAAAGTTGAGATGGAGACTGCAAGGACTGTCGCTGGCAGGGTGAAGGTAGCTTACCACTTATTGGAGAAAATGGCTGAAAGCACCCTGTGTATGAGACGAATAGAACAACCCCGAACCCCCAGCCTAAGCCAATGAGATAGACATAATCAACCATTGTTTACCTTAAGTCCCCTTTGCCCCTTTTTTTTATACGCAGGGTGTGCCAACCATAGTAGTGTCGAATAAGTGGTGAGCTCTACTGGGCAGTGTATTCCGTGGTGTCTGTACTGACTCCTGATACTCAATATTGATGCGCCCGCAGCCCTGGCAGGCTGCTGCCACTGGTTTGCGCCTCGTACCCGATCCTACTGTAGGCATCGCTTGGCTGTTGGTCAACCAGCTTGACGCGTAGCAATACCTATTTTTGGTGGCGAACTCCTCCGTGACGCTGGACTGGCTTTTCCCTATTTATTTACTGGGAAAACCCTGGACGTTTCTACTGTAGCTTTCGACACTGAAATGCTGGAGTGTTTTCAGTCCTGGTTTGGTAGTGCTGACCTCTGACAGCTTCTCCTATGGGCCTCTAGTCCCCCTCGTGACGTCACGCGTGGACTTCTATTCTGTGAATCGAGAAAATCGTGGAGTTCCAAACATGCCAGTACCCCCCCCCCCTCTACCAATGTATTCCACGCTGTCGCCCATATGCAAGAAAATACGCACAAGGTGCCGAACCCCGCCTCACAAGCGCTTCTTAGCGGGATGCAGCCCATCCTACATGTGACTCGCCGAACACCTCACGGCGCTTTGTGCTCGGTGCAAGCAATGTCTGCCTGGTCGGTGAAAACCCCGACGTGCTTCGTCCCCGCAGTGTAAGGGTGCGAGGGTCTATGGTTTTACGGGTACGGCCACCCATGACAATGAGTACACCCACCTCCCGAAATCAAATCGCTTAAAATCGCTTGAGCAGGGGAAAGAGGCTGAACAGCGACTTGGTGGGCATCCGGCGATCATTGGGGGTATGCTTCCAGCAGAACACCCTGTTCGACCAACTCACAGTATTCCAGGTAAATACAATGCCGCAATGGGGCCAAGTCGAGGTGGTGCTGGCACCTTTTCTTGTGTTGTTGTGCAGACGCTCCATGTTGGTTTGTATGCGCCTAACCCGAGCTCTACGTTGGATGGCGCTCGTTTTCAAATTTCGGAATGACGCAACGCTCGGCACTCAGTAGTCCGTGTTGGTGCTGGCGCAGTACCGTTGTGCGGCTGCGGTATCAAGAAGCGGAGTAATTCGCATAGCCAATAGTCTGCGAGGGCCCCTCGAGTATTTTCGATGAGTACTGTAATTCCTGGGTGCGGCACCTGCCACCCCGTTGCTCGACTACTGGCCTTCAGCGTGAAGCACCCCGGTTTTATCCGAGTCTAAAACAAGCGTCGCCTGGCTTGGTACGGTAGGTTCGTATACCAGACGTTGGCAGATGTTAAACTCGTGCTGTCTTACGCTGTGTTGTATGTTCGCCTGCACGTCTGGCTTCCATGGCTGGTTGGCACTATTTTCTCATTGGTTGTTTTTTTTCGTGTCGGCTGTCATCGCATCGTTTTGTATCGCCTTCAGCACCTGCAGCTACTCGCGGTCGTTAAGGGGGTCAGGGCCAAGGACGTCGATGACGAAGCTGCTAGAATGGTGAGCTATGAGAGGCCATATGGACAATGGTGAATTCTGAGAGATCGTATAATTGTAGAGACAGCATCGCTCGATAGCTAACCCTACACTGCAAACACTGCTGTAAAGCATCATCGGTTGAAACACGTGAGCTTTCCGACCTCGACGAGGTCGAGAAGGCCCGCTATTATAGTACTATCTCTTTGGGGAGTATGACGCCGGCTGGTTGTTGGTGATTTGAAATTTGGGCGCGGCCATTGCGGTTGTTGGGGTGCACACACGTCTGGTGTGGGGGAAACAGGCGAGCCACGTGATGATTTTGTCAAGGCACGGTAACCACCCGGAAAACACCTGGCCGCGTTGTAGCACTTCGCAACGGCCTCTTGACAGTTTCGTTTGGGCGATCGTGCGCAATATAATACCAACCCTCTATAGTATTCTGTTTTACGAGTATTTACACGTGGTAACACCTTTTTTCTGGGTGTGCAGGTGTCCGAAGTAGGACTAGTGGAGAAGAAGCACACGCCGGCTTCTGCTCTCTCCGGCGGGCAAAAGCGGAAGCTGTCGGTGGCGTTGGCCTTCATCGGCGGGAGCGAAGTGGTCGTGCTCGATGAGCCTACGTCGGGTGAGCGCTCACTTCCATTATTCCCCACAGTTTGGCTCTTGTGTCGTATCACGTACCTGGTACTGATTTGTTGAATAGGAAATAATGTGCTTTTTTCCTGATACGTTTGTTTTGCTTCGAATCACGTTACAACCACTACTGCTGCAGTTTCCAGCTGTACGTAAACTTTGTGCTACGTGTGACAGCGACACAGTGCGCCACACAACTCAAGTTATGATTGGTACTTTGGTCCAGGCTGAAGTTCTTAAGTGACTATTCTTATGTGAGGCAAGGGGTGTCCTACTCTATTTTCAGTATATAAAATTACGTTCTTGGGTCTGGTGCAGAAGTCCGGCCTAACGTTATTCACCCCCAATGTCGTATGTGATGTCGCGCATTGCACGTAGTCTGTCCATGGTCTACTGACACACATATACATCAAAACGCCACCTTGCTGCATTTGATTCCATGGTGTCAGGCATGGACCCTTTCAGCCGTCGCTCCACGTGGAGCGTGCTGCAGCGACAGCGTAAGGGCAGAGTTATCCTGCTTACGACCCACTTCATGGACGAGGCAGACACCCTTGGAGACAGGTGCTATATATGGCAGCAGCATCACAACCCACCAGAAAGGCCCTCTTAGTATATCGCCGTGCATCCAGCACTGCCCCATAGGGAACTGGACCAACCACTTAACGTGTTGCCGCATCTTGTTTGTTTTCTATCCTCTGTATTGTCTTTGCACTACGACTTTCTCCAGCTCGCTCCGTTTCGCCTCATATATATTACTAGTTATTACAGTAGTAGGCTCACATTTCCGCATTATATGAATTGATATATCGTAGGGTGTCCCTGTCCGATGGGTGGGATGCCGACCGCGGGATGTCTAAGCATTGTAGATAGCTCAAACCGGCACATCGGGTATGCCATAGAGCTTGCCAGCTATTACTATTTACTAGCTGTAGCTGTGCTGCAGTCGAGACCCTGTTGTTGTCCGCGATTCTGGCGCAGCCAGTTGGCATGTCGCTGCGGTGAGCGTCGCCCGGCCGTACGGTCCCTACCAAGTGCTTCGCGGTTTACGTGCTACAAGCGACATTAAGTTGTTGTAACGCTAGCATGTTGGTAATGAAGTAGACCAAGCACGGACACCTCGTGTTTTCCGTGCGTCATCCCAGAATCGCTATCATGGCTGAGGGGGAGCTCCGCTGCATGGGATCGAGCTTATTCCTCAAGGGGCTGTACGGCGTGGGCTATACCCTCACGGTCATGAGGAAAGACCAAAGCGGCGACTTCGCGCCCAGAGGCCGACCATCTCGTTTGGATGGAGAGGACGGCCCCAGTCGGCGAGGAAGCCTCATGGTAAGACCACCTGGATGCGGTGCCGAACACGATAAACAATCATGGTGTCGGCGTCGTTCCAATCTACTTCGTATCGCCTTATTAATAGAAGCAGTACCGTATCGTGTCACGGTAAGCCCGAATCGAGACACGACCGCCATGGTAATTGAGTAGGAGCGGCGGCTTGAAAAAAAACATGGTCATCACTGCTGCCATCTACAGCACCAAGTGCGGCCGTAAAGCGCAGACCACACCTGTTCGAAGATACCGTAAGTTCAGATCGTGGTTTGCCAAAAGACAATCGTGGGATGCCCTGTAGTATTGGTGCGTATATATGTATATGTAATATCTCCAGCGCTCGGCATTGAATAATAGGTGCCTTGCCATTGACGCCCCGTGTATCGCGTGTATCGCGTGCACCGATGGCGGACAAGAAGTGCGATCGGTACACTACGCTGTACATGATGTGCATGTTCATGCCCACCGTCCGCTGCGTTGGACCTCCTGCCTCGGGCAACGCTCGTCCTTGTCCAGCAATCGTTCACCTCCTCCCTTCTGACGATAGTAGTATGTATATTCCTGTATTTCCTCAGGGCATTCACATCATACATGATACATGATATTTATTGCTGTGCATGGCACCGGGTAGGCGACCTTCTTCCGCTGTCTGGGAAAGCAGGCGAACCGCCCCGGTTGGTAACGTTGGCCACCTGTACTGTAGTACCGGTAATATCGATGATATCGCCTCACGAACAAATCAATCCCTTCATTTTCTTACCCCCCCCCCCCCTTCGCTCCGTCTCGAAAGGGATGCGTGGTCAATGGTCAAATGACTAAGGCAAGCAACAAATGAGTACGCCCCCCCCCCCTTCAAACACTTGGCAAAAAATATACATATCTATGCGATATCTATCGAACTCGGGAGTCACTGGATTGGAAATCGAGCCCCCCTCCAAGGTTTGAGACACTTTGCTCAAGATATAACCACGAGCGATTCGTTCCTTTTTAGCAACCAGCTTGATCGATGAACTAGAATTCCCCTCCACCACTACCGCCACCGCGCAGATGGAGGCGGAAGAGGGAGAAGACCTGCTCCAGGCGTTGGTGTTGGAGTTCGTTCCGGAGGCGTTAATCGTCAGCAGCGTCGGCAAGGAGAGGAATTACCGCCTCCCCTTCGCGTCCGCCTCCAAGTTTGGCAACATGTTCCGGGAAATGGATGCTAGGGTAAGACAGCGAGGTTGACTGCTTGACTGCTCGAGTGTAGACGTTGTTTTTTGTTATGCCTTACCGTGATTGGTGAAATTGGGGGTGGCGCGGGTTGTATGTACACCATTTCCCTTTATCCATTCGAATTTTATCCTGTGATCGTGTGTTTTTTCACGCGTGACAGGCAAGCGTTATATTTTAAGCGAGAACTTGGACAACGTTGGGCGTGGAGGTCACGCTGCTAGTATCCGTACTTGCGTTTGCTGCCACGATAAATGTCGCTATTAACTATCAGGTACGTACATAGTGGTAGGTATTTTTATTAGTGGGATGCTCACATTGTGGCAGCGTCGATTTGGCACCTTCAACGATACGGAAATTGCACACTGATTGTTTTTTCCTTGTGCACTGTTTTTCGGCCTGTCAGAAAGGAGAGCTGGGCATCGCAGGCTACGGTGTGAGCGTGACCACGCTAGAGGAGGTATTTTTGAGGGTGGGACACGGCTCCGATGAGGTAAATAACGATAATGCTGCGGGTTCTGGTGTTTACGCCGCAGCTGCTTTTCCTGCCATATGGTGCGTGTGGCGCGGTAGGAGGGGTGTGCAGCAAGCTGCACATATTAGCTTATACTTCGAAGTATTATGTTATGGTAGAATGCCTTGCGATGGGGGGGCGAGACACATTCCCGCGGAGTTGTAATACGTGGTGGGTGTTCTACGCAGCAGACTACTTGGCGTGCAAACTGTTGTCCGGTTTGGAAAGAGATGTCATAATCGCAGTTTGACGTTGGCGAGTACGTAGCGTGTTTTGAACCTGTGCGGTTGTTTTCGCTTTCAAAGCTTGTTAACCACACTGGAAATTGCGGGTACGAAATACGCCTCACTTTTTGCCATTTGCGCCCCTATTTTGGAATCTACCTGGATTGTACCAGTGGTACCAGTACACCCTACGAGTACGACACTTCGAGTACCTCACCACAGCCGTACCAAAACGTATCGCAGGCCCAGAGACCCTGCGTATCCCCACCTTGACCTGTAATTTCCCTTAATATGTATATATCCCACGCGCGGTGAGTGGACGCCAGTTTGGGCCAGCCAAACTTCGACCACGTGGGCAAGGAAAAATGCAACCGTCACGCCGTCAAGCCCATGGTAACGCGGCCCCCCTCGTCCCGCCCTGTTGCCGCCTATCTCCAATCCGACCCTCGAAAAACGATGGCAGTTGCCGAATCAAGATCCCCTTTCGAACGAAGGCATCCCGTCAGCGAGGCTTCCGTCCGTAGAACTATCCCCTGCAAGCCCGAGCCCGGTCGCGACCAGCAGCAGCAGTGGCGGCAGCGGGAGCAGCGGCGATTTGTCGTCTTCTGACGGAGGGGCTGAGGGGCAAGGGCGAAACAGCTTGGGCAACGGCGGCCGTGGTGTTCGACCGGGCGGTGCGATTGGTGCCGGTTGGGAAGAGGAGAAGCGGGGCGACGGGCGTGCGGCGAGCACCCCATTGCTTGACGGTGAGGAGCGAAGGACGTATGTATGCGGACACGTGCACGGCGCGGCACCTAGAGGCGACGCAAGGAAAAAATGCCTGTGGTGGGGGTAGTACCGGTACAAGTATGGCTTTAAACTTTAGGCGACGCGTTGAGTTCGGAACGACGCGGCGAGGAACGTTTCGCCGAAAACAGAGCTCCGATGCGAACACGTGCCGCCTCGATACAATAGAAGGCGCCGACTATCTGAAACGTTGGGGTCGTTGACAGTGCCCGCATGGACCGGTTTAGTAAGTCACGTTTTATATTCGTCACACGGGAAGTGGATCGATTGGTAGCAGTATTAGTTGGTGCGTGTTCCTCTGATTTAGACAGCGAAGAAAAGTGTTTAGCAGAAAGGGTCCGACCGGCGTGTTGCGTAACATGTGCGATGTTGTAGCGCAAGGCGGCGCCCACAACACCCCCTCGTGACGGAGACTCCACCCTCATGCTGCGTCCTCAACTTTTCGGTTGTAATTTTTTCAGAGCTCGCAACGCTAATGATCGCGTGTCAGGTGTTCATCAGCTCGTATTGTTGATAGTCTGCCAGTTGGTCATTCGCTAGCCGCGTGTCCATTTGTGGTGCCTTTCGCCCGCATGACATCAGGTGGCACTGTGATGGATCCCGAGGTCGACTGGCCATCATCAGACGGCAAGGGGGGTGCGAGCGGCGGAGCAAGCGGGCGTTCCAGTAAGGGCATGTTTTGGGTGCACTTCAAGGCGCTTGTGGCAAAGCGGGCCACCTACGGGATACGAGATAAAAAGAGCCAGTTCTTCCAACTTATCGTGCCGACGCTGCTCTTTCTGCTTGGTCTCATCCTCCTCAAAACCAGGTGAAGCTCTATGCCATGGATGGTTTGATTTGTTTTGTTGCGTGCTTGACAGACAACGAGTTCAAGCGATCGGTGTGTTTGTGTCCTGTCGGGTTCTATTCGCCTCAAAGGCGCCGGCCGTGGCTTGACGGTACACAATTCTCGAAAATATACTCAGGCATCGCAAGAAAACGACCGCAACACGCTGATTGTGATACTAGTTCCTGGGGGTGCCGTGGAGTTTTACATGTGACATAATGACGTACAAAATCTAGCAAAAGTCCGGGATCAAGCGCTCTCGACAATGAAAAGTAGAGAAATGGAATAATAGTGGATAGAGTACCCTTCAAGAATCGCTCGTGGGGCATGTGATGCTCATGTTTGCGAGCCCGCCAACTCGAAACGGTTGGTCGTTCCCACGGATAAGTACGGCCGGTAAAACGCACTCAAGTATTTACCGGTACCAACCTCCCTCCCCCCGTAACTAAATAAATATACCCCCCCCGCGCGCCCTTTCAACTCCCCGTAGTCGAAACGCCTTCGACCAGCCGTCTCTGCAGCTGTCCCCCCGGACCAACTTCAATCCGGGCATGTCGGCCAGTCTCAGGAACCCCGTGCCTCTTGACGCTCCGCAAGACCCTTCGCTCGCGCGATTTGTAGCCGATCGCTTCGACGGCGTTTCTGTAGAGGGGACGGCTGTTTCGGTACCCCCCGGCGGCGCGGCGGAAGAAGACCACTTTCAGGGATGCGCACAGGGCGCGGAACCCTTGGTGAACATGAGCAACTTTTTGCTAGAAGGCGCTGGAGTTGACGAACGAGGGGCTACGCGGTGAGTATTTTTACGGTCGAGGTTTTGATGGGGGCTTCGGCAACCTATTCATAGGTTATTATTCATGGCGCGGTGTGGAAGTTTCAGTTTTGCGCGCTCTGTGCCGTTGTTTTTTTTAGTGACTGGGTGCCAGTCTGATGCCCCAGCTCAAGGTAGCTTGGAAGGCTGCTTGTTTGTTTTCGCGCGCCAGTTGGCTCAGTGTCTTCCTTGCATAATGTCTTCCTTGGTTTACGCACTGTTTTTACCCTGGTCGGTGCGATCGATGCGCTGTTCGTGAACCGTTCATGCGTGCCGTGTAGTTGCGCAAAGCTCTCGAGCGGCCGTAGTGTAGTATGTTGTGGTGTATCGCTGTTACTGCTGCTGTGCGGCAGGATGGCGACGACAGTTCCTTCGACGTTTTATTAACGTTCTCGAGAAGCTGCAGTGTACTACTGTGGTGTATTTCTGTGACTGCTGCTGCTGCTGCTGTACGGTGGGATGCTGACAAAAAATCCTCCCGGGTGTTATTTTCGTGCTCCCACCGTGCACAAATATTGGTCCGGTCGTAAATTCCTGCCTTCGACGATTCCCCGCGCCCCTGCAGGTACGGCGCAGTGGTGCTTGACGCGTCTTCCCGCCTCCCGGTAACAGCAACCGAACAGCCCTCGCTCGACGACTCCGACTCCGACCAACCGGGAACCCTAGCGTACGGCGTCCTCGTCAACGCTTCAGCAGCGCATGGAGCTCCCATATTCATGAACCTCGTGAATTCAGCCGCGCTACAGGCTATCGTCGACGCCAAGGGAAGAGAAGGACAGGGGGTAGACGTGCCGAATGCTGAGATCGGCGGGGGGCAAGAGGGGGGAGGGCATGGCCGTGACAGTGCCGAGGGCGCCGCCAGGCTTGGCGCCGGAGGCGATACGGAGAGCACTTTGCCGAGGTGGGGCCGGTGCCACTAACTGTATGTCACAGAAATAGCGTTGTGCTTAACTATGTGTTGTAATATTATACGTAGCAATATATAGTAGTAGTGATATGTACTGAATTAGTATTGTATCAATACTGCAGTACAATTGCGTATCGCAAACGTACTGTAATCCTATCGATCATAATTCTGCGCTACGTATGTACTGCGGTTGTCCTTGAGTGGTAGTGCTACGTGTGGGCGGACTGTCGCCGAGTATGCACAGTAGGACAGCGATGCACAACTTGAAGACACACTTTGGACCGCGGAAGCGAGCGTGTCATGCCCGTGACATGCCCTTGGCATGCTCTTGTGCGCGTGGTGAACGGAAGCAGCGCCGGGGTGAGGATGTGCACGATGCCCCGGGCTGCAAGATCGCTAGGGACAGTCGCTCTTGCGTCGTCCTGCACTCTGCCTCTGTGTTTCCGTCCGGCAACACTATAATGCCACGATGAAAGTATAAGGAGTGTAAAACTCGTTCGACCAAGGCGCTATGGACGCTGGTAATACACAGATGCTATCGTGCCGTTTTCCTTTGGATGATTCCTTCTGTTGGCGCTGACAGCAACCATGCGACGGCCGTGGTTGTTGTTTTCTCGACCAGCTTCAATGCTGCTGTGTTGTTATCGTTTTTTTCCGGTTTGGTGGAAAGGGTTAAGTTTTTCGCTTACGGTATTTTTCTGACCGTATCATGAACTCTACGATGCACTTGATGTCATGCCAAGCATCGCGCGCATCACACCATGGCTTCTTGTTGTCTACACGCGCTCTTCCTTGTCCCGCTGTTATGTCGCGACTTGCACACCCTGCCGGTGTCGCTTGGAAAAATAGTGTTACCTTGCTTAAAAGACCTCGTTCCACGCCTCAACCGCGTCCACTGTCACGTTCTGTTACTTTTCAGCATCACCATTCGGAGCAATCCCCTGCCGCGTACCCGGGCGGAGGAGCTCGCACGCCAGGTACGGTACTATGTGTGCACAGTGAAAAACAGGGTTAAGTTAGTTGACGTGCATTTTGTCGGTCATCTCGCGTTCTGATTTTATGCTTCAAATGAGGACATGTTTCTGCCTTATTGAAGGCGCTACTCTCCGTCCTGTACTGTCGTCCAGCGCTAATGGGCTTACTACGGTACACGCTTCGCTGCATGAGCCCATCCGAGTGGTAGCGACATGGACATGGCTCCATGGGTGTTTCCTACGTAGGGGCTCCGCAGCCATTGGTCCAGTGTGCAATGATCATGTTTTTGGGTGCGCGCTTAATCGGTGTTCGACGACGGGCTGTGTATTCCGGCAGACTGTCGATGGCTTCACGACGGCCATCATGGTGGTCATCTCCGTGTGCTTTCTGCCGGCATCCTACGCCATCTTCGTGGTGAAGGAGCGGGCGGTCAAGGCCAAGCACCAGCAGGCAAGCGACAACCGCGTCTGAAATTCTCGGTTGTTTACGGCACGGTAGATCGAACGAATCCGCCGGGAAATGTCACCATACTGTCCAATTGAATCTATTATTGAGCGAATTCAATGGCCGCAACGTGACAAAGCGGAATGGAAGGCGGGCGAATAAGCAAGGAAAATGGGCAGGAAAACGTTATCTGCACTGCAAGCGCTCGCGGTGTTGTCCTCCTTTGTCGATCAATTGCAAGTGCAAGAGGGCTAGAGCCAACAACTGTACCATGCACCTGGTACAAAGGTTTGAAGGGTTTGTGGTAAGAGATCATACTTTGAAAATCGTAGTGGAATTCGAGTACTGCCCCACTTCAGCGTGAAGACCCTATCGTAGAAGAAGGCAAAGCGCTCAAAAAAATTGCGTAATGTTTTTGACAGCGCATATGAACCTGTCGGGGGTGGCAAAGTCGCGGCTGTGTGTACGTGGGTATCGTGTGGGCGGTGTATCCCCATATTTGACGTTGGTGGTGGTCGCATAAAAAAATACCACGGTGCTGTGGTGGCTAGAGCAGCAACTTGAGCCTCTCAGTGTACGAGCTGCACTCGTGAGTCGGTCTGAGAGCGAACATCTAGCTTGCCACCGTGCGCCTTGCAGCATTGCACAATGAGGATGCCCCTCGGCACCTTTGACGTTTAACGGTAGACAGCAAGTACTTGTACAATACAGGGTTGCCCACTACAATGGAAACGGCACTCGGCTGTCGTGGCCTACTGCACTGCAAACACAAGGTGGTCCGAAGAAGTAGGCATACCATTTTTCTGCCGTTGTCCTGCTGCACTCCACAGACATGATCCACAAGGCCCCTAATTTTATCGATAGGTGTCGCCGTCGTTCTCATCTCCCGACGTGTTTGACGTTGTTTAGTTGTTTCCTTAAGGTGAGGGGAGAGTACGCTTCTTTTGTCACGTAGAGCTCTCCTAATACCGCGCCTCGCCAAGGTGTACCTGTTG
This sequence comes from Saccharina japonica, assembly GCA_008828725.1. Lineage (NCBI taxonomy): Eukaryota > Phaeophyceae > Laminariales > Laminariaceae > Saccharina > Saccharina japonica. The sequence goes on from MEHQ01002632.1 coordinate 28,613, forward strand.
AGCATCTCGATGCCCTGTCCTTATACCCACGTATGGCATGGAATTTTCCTTGCTGCGCTGTCACAGATTATATCAGGAGTGGGAGTCGGGGTTTACTGGCTAAGCACCTTCGTGTTCGACGTGGCGACTTACTTTATACCTTGCGGGGCGTTCCTCGGCCTCCTCTACGCCTTCGATGTTCCAAGTAAGTAAAGCATCAGCCTCGTGTCAGTTAATTCCCGCACTGCAGTACATTGCTGCCGGGGTGGAGTATTTCCTCAAGCACACCGTGCGAACCTGCTATCGATCATGACGGGAATCTAATCTATTGCCCAAGTTGCGATAGTGGGTCCAGTTAATCAAGGCTGTTTTCCCGCGCGGACAGTGTCTTTGGGAGCATCTGCCTCAGCGTGCTTCGTGTGTTATGCTCGTGAAAAAGAGCAGCACAGAAAGCACTACGGATGCTTGCGGCGTTGGGTTCCCGGGCGACTGGGCCATGGTGTTCTTCAATGGGGGCGTTATGTCCGTGTTGCGCATAATAGCTGAGTGCGTCGCCTGCTGCAGCTCCTGAAAAATATCGCGCGCGCTTGGAGGGCGGCCACGAACAACATAATGATGGCCACGTGATAGACAGCAGAAATAATACCTGACGTTACGCAACAAGACGAAGTACCGGCAAAGACCCAGCGACCACACCAGGCGTAATGTCAACGTAGCGTGTGAAACGCACCGCGTATTAGACTGGCGGTCAATTGCGTTTCCAGTCCCTTCCTGTTCTGAAACTGGGTTTTGTCCAAAGGGGAGTCGTGGTCGACTGGCATGACCCAGGCTCTGGCATCTATCGATGCTAGCCTAACACCTCCTACAGCGTTGTCGGTGGTTCTGCAAGTTGTTTTTGTTGCCCCTCTCGCGATTAAATGAATGTTCGACACGTTAAAGAATGGTTCTTTTTTGTTGTGATGATTTTGTCGTTGTTTGGCGTCGGCGCAGGCTACACCATGAACGAAGCGGCGGTCGCCACGTTTCTTCTCTTCCTGCTCTACGGCCCCGCGGTTGCTCCGTTCACGTACTGCATCAGGTAAGACACCGGCTCTTGCTCCCAGCGTGGCCCTTATTAACACCGAGAGGAAACGTTGAGTGCGAATAGAACACTGCATGTTACGCGGCGCGTATCTCTCAAATATCTCCAACGTCATTGTGATAAATCGTGCTCACCCTGTTTTTCGCCGTCGGCTGCAGCTATTTGTATAGAGCTGTTGATTAAAGACCCCCCCCGAGGCCGTTCACTTACAATCATTCGTAGAAATGTTCCCGGTGTAGACTAGAGATGTATACTTGTTGTGCAAGACGGATAGCTCTACGAGTAGCTCTGGTGCAGCACCACTTGAATGTTTCCTTGATCTCGCCACTCTTTCGCGCTGTCTGGCGCATCCCGAGCCTAGACTGTCCGGTTTAAAAGCAAGACTGGCTTGGAACATTGCAACATGAGAAGTTTTTTCACTCGCATCGTGTTTTATTGCGTTTGCAGTGTGCCTCCGCATACCATGGTTCGCCATCGGATTCCGATAATGTGTATGCCCGTCTCTGGACTGGGAAACATGCTGAGCTACTGTAGCTCACATTGTCTACTCTTAATGACCACTTGCGCCCCTCTGTACTAACGCCTCTCGGCGTTCCACCCCTACCGTGAATTCTACGTGCTTTTGCAGCTTTTTGTTCAAGTCCGCTTCTTCTGCTCAAAATATGGTGCTCTTCATCAACTTCGTCACGGGGCTGGCCCTGATGGTCACGTCTTTCGTCCTCAACCTCGTGGAGTCCACCAGGGATGTGAACGCCAAGTTGAAGTGGGTCTACAGGCTGTTCCCAGGGTGAGCTCTGTCCCTCAGGGTCTTCATGTCTGTTTATATTGTATAGTGCGTGCGGCGTGCTGCTTGAAGGTGTACCCGCAAGTTTGCTCAATAATAGAACGATGTCTGGTTGGCTATCTCAACAGCATGTTCGTCTCGATGATTCGTGCTGATTGGGAAATGCAAGTTTCGGCATCATGTGGCTTCTCTTTTGAGACACTTAGAAGTTGAAAAGTTAAGAGTTGTTGTTGTTGTTGTCTTCACATTAAAAACCGTGCCGGTCTCTCTATCCAGTACCTCCATCTGTCCGTACTAATCCAACACTTGACACGGTCGATTCCCGTGGTCACAGGCTAACTTACCCAAAAAAAGGTATACTGAAATAAAAGTGGAACCCGAAGGGTCCGCAAAGCGTCAAAAACAGATAGGCTGGAGCCCTCCGCTCCCCTCTACACGCTATGTGAAGGTAAAAATAAAAATGGAAAAGTCAACATCACCAATCGGGGGTACACGCCCCCTGATTCTATCTTGGTGCCCCTATAATAATGCCGGGGTGTTCCGTGCCGGGTTCTGTTGAATGGTCTCTAAAGGTGTACACGCATTTGGCACAGGCAGGCGTCGTGGTGGCTCAAGACAGCAGTAACACAGAAACTCTCGTATGCATTATTCCCATAGCTGCCGAGCTGGCTCGGCCCAAACCTCGAGCTGACTCGTCCCACGTATCGAGTGACATCAAGCGGCTCATAAAACATCCCGATGTCCCATATCCCACTACAATAATTCCTATCAATCATGTGGAACTCCTACCATACGATGGATCTTATGCGTTGTGTTACTGAGTACAATCAACA